>JBBPUC010000081.1:0-59007 GCA_038094375.1 Tubosaeta aff. heterosetosa
GTTTCGTCCATGGGGATATCCGCGACACAAATATCATGGTTTCCAAAGAGGACGAGAAGCGATTCATGTTTATTGACTTTGATTGGGCGGGACTCGTCGATCAGGTAAGATACCCTGCTGGCGTGAATCGGGAGGGAATCAAGAGGCCGGGCGACGCGTGTGGTGGAAATCTTATCAAGATCGAACATGATGAGGAAATGTTGGAGAATATTATTTCGAACAAACATAGGAATTAATTATATCCCAACGCAACCCTCCGTAAATAAAATAGCAATAGCAATAATCTGTGCTATGTGTATTTTAGAAATGTTTTTAGGTGTGGTCAGAAGATACATGATAAAGTCGCGGTGAAGGAAGAAATCATCGCTCTGCGTTCTCGATGTCTCTGGCGATGGGCGAACGAGTTGGCTGTTGGCATTGAGGAGTGATAGTCGATCCGAAGTTTACATGTTATCCATATCCTGACTGAGCATAGGTACGTTGGTGCCAACTTCGTGTTCTAGCCCATTGTTCGTCGTCATACTAGTCCCACCGAATCCCGAGAGATATGTCTGAAGGGTCGTCCCGCTCCAGCGCAAAGTACGCCATCACCCACCAACTGGCGATCTCAAGGGCACTGTTCCCGACGTGTCAATCACGCGCACCACGATGAAGTAGGAGATATCACTCTTTAGGTATACCATCGACCTGCTTACCCCCGTACTTGACTGCCGCCGCGTTCAACCACCCAACCAAAAACCGCAGAGTCTCTGTCACGTGCGGTCGGTGACTCAGTAAACGACCGGATGAAAGACGCACCTAAAAATTCTTCGGGGAGCTGAGATAGCGCATACTTGCCGTACCCACGGCGCTTCTCGATCTTCCTGTGGTGTTCATTCAGCATCGCCTGTATGCTCGGTAGTTTGGACGGGGACGAACGCGAGGGATGCATACTCTGCCAAAAGGTGCGCCACCGTACCCTTACTAGCTGTATCCAAGTGAGGGAGTCGAAGTACAATACGAAGGAGTACACACCACCAAGGAATGCGAGCGTCGGGTCGCGAATGTAAAACAGGTCGAGGTACAGGTCCCGGATATGCGTCCCGTCCAAGGGTATGAACGATACGATTGACGGGACGCCATCCTGGTGCTCGGTCGCCCCGTCATAGTACTGCGGTAAGAATGGATAAGAGTAACGGAAGCCGGTTGCACAAATCATCTTGTCGATAAAATCTAGGAGCAGGTCAGTCTGCCAAGTCTGGCCAGCAATCATTAAGACGTACGGTACCATTGATAAGCTGGACGAGGCCAGACTGGATGGGAGATCCTTGAGGTAAAGGTAAAAATCGCTCGATTTCTCCAACTATCCTGGTCTGCTACCTAAAGCCGAGTTATGTATATCTTTGATGTAATGTTTTGGTGCGTACCATTGTCGGGCTGAAATGGGGTGAGATCCTTCACAAGGGGAAATAATTTTATGTCTCACCCGGAGGGATACGTAGACCTCTTTGGCCTCGTGATTTAGATCCTTGGGACATTTCACAGCCACTGACCCAAGTGTTGCATTAACAAGGGCGGTGAACCTGAGAGATGGCTTACCGATGCACCAACGATGAGCACCGTCTTGTTTGTGAACGCCTCTGGCCGGCGGTATTGTCGCGAGTGATGGATATGGTCAGGAAACCGCTGAACCCAGTCCTCCAGGGGAATAGATGGCATCGACGGGGCAAAAAACTTGCCTGTTGCAACGACGACAGCATCGAAATCCTATATGCTTGCCTGTAACAGATGAGAAGCACGTACAAAGCAGGGCGCACCTCAGTCCACCAAGTCGCCTGGTATGTATTACGTCCAGTTGGCTTGAGCGACTTGAGCCAGAGCCTCCAGCCTTGCTCTTCCCCATCTGGGTTGATCCTCTTCTCGACACCCTCCACGCGGGTGTTGTAAGTAACAGCAGGGTTATCGTCGTTGCTATTAATGTGCAGGAAAGACGCATAAGATCGAAGGTATAGTATGAATTTGATAATGCGAGAGTTCTGGTGTAGAGTATGAGCACCTGGTTTAGGAAGTGAACTACAACTCACGCCAAGGAGTGCCTGCGGGCCAAGGCCATTGAGGATACTGCGTGCAAAATAGTTAGAAACAGATCACACGACAGATGTGTTCCGCCTACCGCTAGCAGTACTTATTTTCATTTTAGTGTCCTCGAATAGATGTTTGGCGCTGCTAGTATCGATGTTTGTTTTTGCTCCCTTCCAGTCGTGAAAGCCTATCCCTAATAACTTTGGTAGTCTGTCATGCGTTCATGCCCTGCTGCCAACGGAAACGAGCTGTTCAACGACTCAACGTCTTCGCGCATTCCCGATTCTTGTCACTAGACGAGCCTTTATGCAGCGGCATCAAGTAACAGGATTCTCGACCAGGCCCTTCACTTTTCTCAAGATTTTAACGCGTTTGTGCAATCGTCACAATGATGTGTGGCCATCATTCCCAGCAAGTGATCGCCACATGCTCGGCACGGCTAGGATCCATGAAGCTTGAAGAATGTGGGCGACTACGATGCGAGATGTGCGGATTTGTTCCCAGCCACTTGACTCGCTACGATAAGCGCTTAAGATGACTACGAACGGTGACCAAGGTGCGTACCAATCATCTGATTGGTCGAAAATCGGACAATGACCGTTGGACAGTCTTTATGACTCGTTCGTTCTATCAGTGCTTGCAGACGGCCTGGGCAACCTTTCGTGGCCACTGCCTTACGGCGCGTCTCCATGATGTCGTATTTTCCCTAACGTGTACGTCAAAGTTCTCCGTCTTGCCTCCCGCTATTCACACTGGAGAGTAAATCGACGGTGATAAGGCCCGAGCTTAACGCCATGAACAACTCTACAGGGATGGGCAGAAACGGGTATCCGGTGCAAGGCGACGGGTGCGCTCAGAACATGTCCTCTCGTTTTTTGGAGCTCTAGTGATTCGTTCATTGAGCACCCTTGGCGGCACTTTCCACCATTTAGTTTTGACGGTGATCTTGTGCTGGACAGATATCTTTGAAGTATATGCATTTGCAGCGCTGTGAGCGACGGCTACATCGATCATCCAAGCCTCCCATTGTCATCGACTACTTCCCACCCTTCCTCCTCTGCGATTTGTTCTCGCGGCCGCCGCGTTGGGGAACGTACACCCGGCTCAGTTCCCACTGTATTGATGTCCTGCCCCTCGCCCACCTTGACCAAGGCAACACGCCGCCTACCCCGCGCAGGGCTCGCTGTCGTTGCTTGCAAGACTTGTGCAAAGTCAAGTGGAAATGCAGGGGGCGTCGGCGGTGGTAAATGCGGCGTTGTTTCGTGCGAACGGCTGATTGACACGAGATGAAATAAAAACGAAAGACAAGCAGGGCATACCCACCGTCCAAGCTCGCCACTGCAGCACACGGCCCATAAATTTCCGAGTGCATCGCCCGCTTGTGAGAGGGGTATCTCGACGCTCTGGGTATGGGCGAGGTAACACACGTTGTACAATAGCATCGCAAATGCTGTCGTGAATGATGCCTTGTGTTCTGTTGGTGGCGCAAGTGTTGTCGAGGACGCTGTTGTCGATGCTGCTGGCGGGGCAGCTGGAAGAGGAGTCTGGGGCGACGAAGGCGATGAGGGGGACGAAGATGCGGCTGTGAGATGCAACGGGTGTTTTGTCGTCCACCTAAATACACACATGTACTCGTGCACGCAGGACGAAGAGAGAGACATACTTGGCCCAGCTACCAGATTCCCCACCTCTGCCGGCCCCGATCCATGGTTGTCCGACTCCAATCTTCTTGCCGCTCCACTCTGTCTCGAAAGGAAGCTTGACGCCTAGATAGAACGTCAGCAGACCAAGGAAATGGATGGCGTGCGTGATGACGGCGTTGATATGATCGGGCGGATAGCCTGGAGCGAGTGGTGAGGAGGTACAGCCCAGACGAGGCGAACACGCACGTCGAATATCGCCTGGAACCGGGAGGATGAGATCTCCAATAGTCCATTCGCCCTTGGTGCCTGCCTTCCCCCCAATTGGAGGTCGCCCGCCCACCTCAACGACGTGAAAAACTTCGACGAGCTCCTGCACGAGCCCCGAACGTGCACGCGCGAGGACTGCCGACAGCGTGTGCAGTTCCTGTGTTTCTTTTGCAACCAAACCGTCCAATGGCGGCGCGGGTAAGAGACGCGCAGCAGAGAGCGTCCGACGACGCGATGTGAGTGACTCGCGCAGCTGGCGTAACCGCTCACGTTCTGCAAGAACAGAAGATAAAGCCCACGAGTCAAGGGTAAACGTGAGAGACGCACTGGCGTCGTTGTCTCGCTTCAGCCTTGCCAAGCCCTCTGCGAGCTCTTCGACCCGCTTCTGATAGCTCGCCACTCCAGCTCTGGTTGTTCTCGCACCTTCGATGCTCCTGAGGGCCCGTGTAGCCTTGGCAACCTGTTCATCGCGATCCTTTCCGAAGCGTTGGGTCTGCAAGCGAATGTCACGTAGACTGTTTTGGGGAAGGTGATTGGGAAGCTCGAACACAGCGTATGAACTTACTGGTTGCGCAGACAGCGTTCGCAATAAAACTGGCGCTGTCTGAGTTCACAATTTTTGCATTCCATGAGCAGGCAGCGACGATCGTCGCGCTCCGTAGTTGGACCGAATGAGAGACGACGAGTACGAGCCACATTATACAAATTTGGATGGTCAGTAAACGGTCAGTATAGTATACAAAAAGACAGACACGTATAAATACAGCATCTGATATCAAAGCTCTTCCTCGAACCCCGCATCCCGTGCGCGGCTCACCTTGGCTGGGCGCCGCGTCCAGACATCACCCGGATCGGCTCTCCGCCACACGTAGCCTGCCTTGAGCTGCACTTCCCTTAGCACTGGACAATACCGATTCCACGCCTGAATGAGCTCCTTCAGAGCTATTTCCTCAGGGTCCTCAAGGTCCGCGCTCGCCACGTGTGATGACGATGAAGACGCTGCGAACTTGGCTTCCTCAAGCTCAGTATCATCGAGCTCGGTTCGCTCGGGTTCCTCGTTGATAATTTCCCCGAGGGCTAGTTGGATCGAACGGTGGCGGGATCCACGCGCATCAGCAACAGACCCATTGTCCGCGCCCGGGGGCGTGACTTTGAATACACGCGCAGACCACAGGTGGGGCATCATTCCAAAGAAATGGGCGCCCATGCCCAACACCTTGTCCTATATATAGGCGCCAACTTAGAGCTGAGCCCGGTGGACGAAAGACAAAAACGCACCTCGGCTGGACTTCCTTCTCTGTAGATAATCTCAAGCCGTTTGAGACCCCTGAAATGGTGAAGGACGGCATAGAGAATCTCGTCGTCCCACCAGCCTATGAACACGGAGAGGGTCTCGAGATCGGTCCCCCCGCCACCCGCCTCGACCTCTTTAAAAGCCTTCTCCAATGCAGCAAGGCTCCCCGTGGGGTCTCGAATAGTGAGGTATTTAATTGGACGTCGCACAGAGACGACAGACTTAATGGTCGTCAGCGGTCCCTGGTAATGCGTGAGGTTTGGAAGAGCGGTGTCGGGTAAGCGGAGCCAAGGAAGATGGTTTCTGATGCGCAAGTTGGTGATATTAGGACACCTGATTAAGAACTCGGTAAATGGATTGATAAATTGGTCGTGCGGTTCCGAGACATAGGACTGCCATGATTTTTGAGTAGGAAATTTGATGTCAATAGTGTGGAGATGGGGGGATGGCACTGGAGCCTGATGAAGAGGGATTGTAGGCTGGGGCACTGGTGGTGTAGGTAGGGGGGCGAGGGGGGTGAATGCGGGCAATACTGCGACAAAGCCCTGGTGCCAGTTGTTTGGTGGCGGGTTGGGGGGAGCGTCTGAAAAGTGTCTGTAGATGAAGCATGTGGAATCGAAGCGAATGACACGGAGGTGTTGGCCCTCGCCGAATGCGCGCAGTTCACGAGGATCACGGCGACCACGTATACCGATGACGGTAAGTTCAGTGATGGGAAGGTTGCGGGGGTGCAGATGGGTGGCTTGAGGGCGGAGGGGAGCGGTGCAGTTCTCAATAGCAAGTTTATCGAGCACAGGGAAGTGGTGCACAAAGTCATAAAAGGAATCGGGGAGGACCATGCTGTTGAAAGTGAGATCTCGGAGGTTCGTAAAGGACAGGGCACGGTTGTACATGGCATCTGTGAGATTGTCTGCGGCAAGAAGGTCGACAGTGTTGGCTATGCCAATCTCATCAAGTATGCGCGCCTCATGGGCGCGATTGGGTCTGTGGATCAAAGAGATGGAGCCTGCGAGGTTGACGACGGCCCTGGCGCGGCTGAGCTGCTCGACACGATCTAGATGCGGGGTCGCTGTGGATATGCTGACGGTGAGCGCACGAGTGAGGGCCCATAGGTGGGGGTTGTGCTGTAGAAAGAGATGGTTTCTAACGAACTTGAGCGGGTCTGACCAGACGATGTGTCTGTACAAGACTCTTGTCCCGAGTGACCTGAAATGCTTGTTTGTGGACACGACGGTGGCGAGGTCTCTGGGGGAGTCGAGTTCCTCAAAGACGCTTATCCAGAGCTCGTTGGGGATTGAGCTCATCGTGATGGTCAACTTGAAGCTTTGTCATGTTTCGCAGGTTCGTCTCGACTGCACCTCCGCCCCGACGTGGAAAGTTACTGCCTCGTCTACGTCAACGCCCTCCGCCACCAGTTGCAGCTGTGAACAAGCAAGACGACTTCAATGCACCACTGTACACATTCAAGGCCTTTGCCATTGCCACCGCCATCGCCATGTTAACGGCAACCGCTTCCGTCGCGGGCGTTATGGCCTACCTGGACGTCCACAGCGTGAGCATGGCATTCGTACTACTCTTGCATACATGTTGACAGATATCCACAGACGACAGAGTTTGCCTCGCACATGCGCACATGGGTATCACAATCCATGCCACTCCTGACAGCTAAAATATACCGCCATCCGACCGCCCAGGATTCTGTCCCTGGTGACCCTGTGCTCCTTGCTGCTTCGTTACCACAGTCTTCACAGACTACTTTTGACCACGATGCCGCTCAACAGCGGCTCACAGAAGCGTTCGACGAGGGTGGACTGGGTGCATGGGCAGAGGCGGCCGTGAGGGAGATGGAGGCTGAGATGGAAGTTGAGCGTTCCCGCAAACGTATAACCTAGGAGTCCAGGGTATCGTACAAACTCCCGTTCTCTCGTGGACGGCGAGCTAATTTATTTGTCCCTAATATCGGATTCCAAGTGGCTGTGAGGTTTATCGATACCATCACCATGGGTAAGGACAAACCCGCTACGAAGAAGTCGGTTGCAAAGGTGCAAAAGAAAGCCAAAGCTTCTGAGAAAACTGCACGCAAGGAGAAGAAAAAGGCTGCGAAATCCCAACAAGACAAGGATGATCAAGACTACGAAGACCTCGAAGATATCCTCGAAATGGTCCAGATGCCTCCGTATTCTTCCCTTTATCTCCGTTTCTGATCACCGTTGCCTTGTGTTTCTAGTAGTTAAGAAAAGAATGGGAAGCTGCGCACACAGTCACGGAAGAGCTCGTAGAAGGACCTCCGAGCAGACGTGCCAATGCGACACTGACTGCCTGTCCAAACGGAAACCATCTTTGGTGCATAGGAGGAGAATACTTTAGTGAAGATGGGAAGGCGGTGCGCATAGTACCTATCGTTTCTGTGATACCCACTGACACTCCTCCAAAGTACTTTTACAATGATGTGTTTCGTTATTCTCCAGAGAAGGTGTGTCTTAACGTGGGCTCACATTTCGATTACTGCTGATCATCATAGGACGAATGGCGAAAATTTATTTCTCAGACATGTCCGGGCCCTCGTTCGGCCCACAGTACCGTTGCATCTCCCGTGGGTGGTGGCAAACTTTATCTCTTTGGTGCGATCCATTTCGGTGATCGTAATTACAATTGCCCACATGTTATAGGCGGTGAATTTTCCTCTTTGCATCAAAATAGCTTCCACCACTATCGCGATTTTTGGATTTTCGATATTCCAACACATACCTGGGAAAGGATCGAGACCAAGGTGCGACCAAGCGCACGCTCAGGGCACAGGTAGCAGGGGTTTAAATTTTCGTCATGCTCTGTGCCGCTGAGCTTTGGCTTTGACACACAGGATGGCCATGTGGAAACATTTTATCGTCTTGTTCGGCGGATTTTACGATCCCGGGTATCGAAGTGAGTGCTGTGGCACATTTGCCATGGAGTCGGCATACAAATATCCGTTATAGCTCAGTACCTCAACGACACCTGGCTATTCGACACCCAAGAATATAAGTGGCGTCAAGTCGAATTCAAAGAATCCGAACGAAAGCCGCCGTATGTACCCTCCCAACACCTAGATTTCATGTTGCTGAAGGCGTATAATTAGCCCTCGCAGCGGATTCTCCTTTTTGCCAACTCCAGATGGCATCGTATTATATGGTCCGCCAGTTCCATCATCTTGCGCAAGGACGATCTGAACACCCCATTTTGCAGGTGGCTACTGTAAGGAATATACCAAGGGGAAACGGCCAGTTGGCGTCATTCTCGATGACATTTGGTTTCTCAAGTATGCTGATTCACGTCGTGCACGGTCATGCGCTAACAATGGACCTAGAATAACTCTCGACCCAGCCCTTTCGATACCACTCACCTTGAAGTGGGAAAAACGTAAGGTGGTATCGTCAACACACACGCCGACACCACGAGCGGGGTGTACGATGGCGCTCTGGTCTACCAAGGGCGCAGGGGTAATGTTTGGAGGGGTCACGGACGAAGAGCGGGGAGAAGAAACACTGGAGAGTGTGTTCTGGAATGACTTGTGAGCAGTTAATTGATTGGTGGGATAGCAGCGAATCTTACCTATTTTTTGTGCAAGGTATGGATATCGGTTAAGCGGACAAGGTCGATGGATCGCCATGCATCTCAAAAAACCGAGAAAAATGGGAGGTGGTGGGAGGAAAAAGCAGTTAAAGCAGGAAGCTGCGATTCCGTCGATACAAGACCTCGATGAAGACGATGAGGGGGAACCCGGAGGAGACGGAGGAGAGTCACAGGCGAGTCTATGATTGTGAACTCGTGCTAAGTGTACCCTCACCCTTGATCGTAGACCCGATCGCCGGCGGTAGTACTACCTATTTCGGAGCCAAAACACGATGACAGAGTTGACCCAGACGACCCTAACCTGACGAAGCCGATGCCGCGCTACAATGCCATGCTCGCGGTGCTTCGCAATACGCTGTATATGTCTGTACCATCTATGTTCCATTCCCGTTCCGATCTGACGTTCTCACTAATTAGTTATGGTGGTATCTTCGAACTTGGCACGCGCGAGTATACCTTGGATGACTTTTATGCGCTCCAGCTGGACAAATTGGATCGCTTCGTCTGTCTCAAGCCCAGCGGGATCATAATTCCAACTGAAGCAGAGGATAGCAGTGATGATGAAGGGGAAGGGGAAGGCGGAGAAAGTGACGAAGATGACGACAGTGAAGAAGAACCGGAGGAAGACGAAATACAAAAGAAATCAGAAGACAAAGGGAAGGAGAAAGCAAAGGTGAGCAAAGGAAAGAAACGAGAGACGGAGAGCGAAGAGGAGTCAGAGGGGCAAGTGGAAGCCAATGGCATGGATTCTGGACGAGAAGTTGGCAAGGTACGCTACAAATTTACCCTTTCTCATGATCATGGTTTACCTGTGGCACTTTAGGACGGCATGCGAGCCAGAACATCAGCGCTTACGGGTGTCTCTGCAAAGGACTCGGCGTGTTCCACGGAAGATGCGCTAAGCACCCCGGCACCGGGAGAGACGCTGGCTACATTCTATGCCCGCTCGCGTAGGTCCTTCCTGGACAGCTGGTAGTTAACTCGGCCTGATCTATGAGCGTAGGTGAATACTGGGCACAAAAAGCTCATCATAATCATGCAAGGGACAGTCGTGGGAAGCAATTACGACGTGATGGATTTGGGTTGGCAGAAACACGATACAGTAAGCCAGCTAAGTCAAGTATTTGGATTATTCACTCAAACTACTGCCTATGTAAATATAGCAGAGTATAAGCCTATACTGGAAGAAGTGGAAAGAATCTTGGGAGAAGCGGGATTAGACGAGGACGAGATGAAGATGCAGGGTACCAGGGACACTGCGCACGCCACGGGTTCTGGGCAAAGCCGGAACCGTCGCTGAAGTGCTGACCGATCGATCATCGAGTCAATCAACGTCCCACCTGCATTTGACCACGCTTCAACAGGTAAAACTATGGAGTAACTTGCTATAAATGCAGGGCGTGGGACGTGCTACACGGGTATGGCATAGTGTGGTCCAGTTGCCACGTCTCTGAGTTTATCATGACAATTCTTGATGCGACCTAGAAGAGTGACTGCAAAATTGCAGGTGATTGCCTGATTATAATAAAACCTGGCTGGAAAGACACCTACCTGCGCCGCCGACCGGTGGAAAGCAATTCCTTTTGGTGAAGTGGTATTCTTACCGGATAAATGATGATGTGCACCGGGTCGATAAGAGCCAAAGTGAGTGGCCAAGTACTACTGTCCCATTAGATCACCGCAGCTTTGTCATCATCTACAACTGTAATGATGTCAGATGACCTGCAACAAGGTGTTAGCGTCGTCGTTAAGACAAGGTACAGGTTCGTCAGAGGGGGTCGGACGACCAACGGGGCCGCTGTGTTTCTAGGTACGTGAATGTACATTGCGGGCCTGAGCTTTTACTAGGCTGCTAAGGCGGCCGCTCACTTCGAATCGATCATAAAGGTACCCTACGCTCTGCCGCCTGAGCGTTTCACAGACCTGCAACGGCTGCCCGAAAACTACTGCTACGAAGACAAGGGCTACATCTACGAAACCGAATGCAAGTAATACTATACTATACATGGACGCCAGAAGGATTCACATTGGGTGTAGATTGCTATCAGCCCGCGAACGATGGACAAACCACGGGGATGTTGTTCAATGTCCAACTTCTGATGCTTAGTTTCACGTCATTTGGTAGGAACTCCTCCAGAACACATAAAAGGTTTGGGTAAACCGTCAGAGGATCCGCAAGCCAAAGACATCAGTGTCCGGCTTTGGAGTGCCACATTGACGACAGCATTTTTGTGAATATCGTATCCCTTCCATCCTTCGCGCGCGGCTCCAAGTTCCAGGTTAAGGTTTACATTCACGGCGAGTATACTTCTCTCTGTTCGTGCAAGCCTCGATCAAAATAAACGTTCCCAGGTTCCTCCAGTTCGGTTCTCCCTATGGACTTAGCGCTCAGGCGCAATATATTGCTGAAGAACGCTCAGAAGTCTGGGTTAATATCGGATACCGCCTTTCAGTTTTTGGTTTCTTCGCGTGCACCGAGCCAAAGATTGTGGGTAATTTCGGATTCAAGGATCAATGGCTTGCACTGCAGTGGATCCAAGAGAACATCAGAGAATTTGGAGGTAATCGACATTGTTTGGCCAAATATGGTGTTCACGTATATTCTGGGTATGTGACCCGCAGAATGTACAGCCCTCTGGGCTATCAGCTGATGTGTTGCGAGAATAAAGTTGTGAGATACGTATCTCACAATGCTCAGGTGCCCATTCGTCCACCAGATCCTTCACCATATATCCCACCTACCTGAAGGCCAGAACTCGCCCGTCAAGTCTGCGATCCTCCAGTCCAACGCTATGCTGTACGTGTCCTGCACCGAGATTTATCTAGATCATATTGATGTTTCACACAGAATAACACCCAAGACGCCAGCAGAGCTCCGTCTCCAATAAGAAGCGCTCCGCCGCGCCCTTAATCTCGACCCTGCATCACCCATGACCGTGACACCACGCGGCGCGACCCTCGTGCCTCCTTCCAGGCTCCTTCACCTCATCGAGACTGACGAGATCGGAATTGAAAACGGGACATTCTGAGCATGCCTCGATGGCACATGGGTCCCGACCACCCCCGACCCGATGACTTGGCAGCGCACAGGCCACCTCGCCCGCGAGCTCCATGAGAAAGGCGTGACAAGCATTTTGATTGGTGATCTCTCCGAGGAATGGTACCTCTATGCGATGGCACACTCCGTGCGTGGACGACTCGACGTACTTAAGAATTTGCTGCGGTACTATCCCTGCGAGATTATGGAGCGCCTGGTGGAGCAGCACAGGACACTCCCGAATGATATGGGTGTAGAGGAGGCTGCAAGGCGGATGGGCGAGATTTTGAGCGATGGGCAAGTGTACCTTACGGTGCGTCCCTTCGTACGTGACTGTTATGAGGCAGTGTTCCCTGTGGCAAAGTATGGGATCCGGTGGACACCTCAGTAGGTGAGGCGAGAAGGTGAGCAGAGAAGCCTCGAAGATATGTCGAATTTTGACCTTTCTACCAGGCTTCATGATGCACGCCACGGACCGCTGTTTCTGGGCTCTGCGCACTCCAGTCTTGGCCACCTCAGATAAGACGGTGGCCATTGCTTAGCTGAATGTGATTAACGAGGAAATCGGGACCTTCGAGGCCCGAGGGAAGCCAACGCGGCCGCTCAAGCAGACCCTCACGCTGACGGAAGACCAAGAGATAGAATGGCGGGAAGATAAGAACTGGGATCGATTCGTGCATGTCATTAAAGCCCTTCCTAGAGAAGGTTCGTATCCTGAGCTCATTACCTCATGGTGTCGTCTAATGTGTAAAATTTCCATCATGCTTAGCCTTGACCTGATACACGGAGAACACCCAGAGCATCGAATAGGATGTCCGCTTTTTTGCAATGATATTGAATTGATGCGCATGCGAAAGGCAGGACAATGCGCTACCACGCAAATGGCACGAAACCGACAATGTGTGTGCCTTGCGTATCCTGGGCTCTACGCAAAGAACCAGACACCATAGTGAAGCATAGTGAGGCGTACCTAAGTGTAACGCCAACTTATCGCGCATGTTGCTGCCCAACATTATGTGCACGCCACAAGTGATGCAGAAAGATACACCCTACGCGCGGGGTGATTCATGGTGGGCGTGACAGATGTGGACTTGTGGTTCTTAGGAGTGTGTAAAGCACATAGGACTCGCCTGTCAAGGATCAACAAGATGCTCCCGGCGACCACTTGGGAAAGTACAACGATGCTATCGATCAAATCAGGTCCCATTCGAGGTGAACAGCGACAAAAACCACATTATATAAGACCTATCGCTGAAGTGTGGAGCCATGCATGAAAGATCTTTCACGAGGCATGAGTTAGTTCTAACCGTGTTCCTTGCCTTTGAATAATTGTTAACAAGAACTCGCGCAACGTGTGGCTAGATGGGTAGCAGGGATGATGGTCCAAGTTTCTCAAAGCCAAGCTGCCAGGCTTTGGAGTACTTCAGGCGAATATGAGATGCGCAAGACAGGCCTGCGCCTACCAGCATTGAATTGAATGCTCGCCAACGTGACACAACAAAAAAGTAGTCTCCGCCGTCACATAAGAGTCAATATTATCAGAGCGGGAACGATTGTCGATGATGCTATTATAGGGGGTTCCGAGCCAGTTTGAAGTCCGATCTTGGTAACCTCCGGTCCTTGTTAGGACTGCAGCCTGGCTAAGGCCAAGTCAGCACATCAAGACGCCCTAAACCCCAGCCCCAGGACGGATAGAACTAGTATGAGTGCTGGGCCAGCGACCACCATCTCTCCGTCCTCACCTGAGCGATTTGCTCCTGCGTCGGGAACTCACTCTTCACACGCACACATAGGGCCCATGCCACCCGAACTTGAACAAACTCTCGCACTACTCTCATCTCACCGCTCTGTTCTTGGCTATCTCCTCCTTTCGCGGGGAGAGCAGGTATCCATCATCCGACACTCTGGTGTCGTGTTCGAAGGCGAACAGGGGAAGAAGTACGCGAGTGTGGTTGCCCGGATCATCGAAAGCGTCCAGGGAGGCCTAGAAGAAGTCAGTGGCGAAGAAAACGAAGGAGTATGTGATCATCTTGCCTCTTTTATTCTCTTTTCAAGATCGTCTCGTATGACACCAACTCTTAGGATCAGATTCGATTTATGAGAATCAGAACGAAACGACACGAGCTGATGATTTCACCGGGTTCGTTTGTTTCCCTTGCACTGGAACGTGATGTTGATACACGCTTGTATAGACGGTCGGTTTCTTCTTGCCGTGTTGCATGACCCGGCTACTTGATCCTCAGCCTGTTTGTCCTCCTCTCCGTTCATATATTCTTAAAACTCCACCAATTCATACTTTGCACTCTTTCTCAAATAGGCATACGGGACATAAAATACACAGGCGCACATCTACTCTATCCATTTGTTAAAGATGACCGCGAACAGGCTTGGGCACATATCTATGGGCAAAGGTCAAGCAGATGCAAACTTTAGGAAACTAAGGCATGCGTACGGCTCTTCCAGATAGGCCACTTCTTCTGGCGCCAGTTTTATGTCGGTCACGATATTCTCCTTGAGCCGCTCGATCGAGTTAACACCCACGATGGGGCTCACAACCTTTTCGCTAACCCACGCGAGTGCGATTTGAGCCATCGTGGCGCTGTTTTTCTTCGCGACTTCTGCCACCCGGTTGATGATGACCTTGTCTGCCTCTGTGAGCTTCCTTTCAAATCTGGTGCCTTTGGCCGTGCTGCGCCGAACGGTCTCTGTGTCAACGGGACGGGCCAGCTCACCCGCCGCGAGGGGTGACCACGGGATAACACCGATCCCATTGAATTTGCAGTATGCCAACATCTCACGCTCCTACGTGAGTTCAGTGGAGGCCCGCAACATGCGAAGGAACCCACCTCTTCGCGGTAAAGCAACGAATACTCGTCTTGCATGCTGACGAACTTGGTCCAGCCGTTCTTGCTTGCTACTTCGTTGAGGTGTGCAAACTGCCAGCACCGCATTGAACTCGCGCCAATGTAGCGCACTTTACCGCTCTGGACAAGATCGTGGAGCGCTTTCATCGTTTCCTCTTCAGGGACCTCTGGGTCGTATCGGTGAATTTGGAGGAGATCGAGGTAAGGTGTCTCTAAGCGCGCAAGTGAAGCTTCGACCGCATTGAAGATAGCTGCACGGGAGAGACCACCTTGGTTGACATATCGTAGTAAATCCTTTGGAGGTGCATGGACGGTAACATCCTCTGAAACGGTGCCGAAGCACTTCGACGCGATCACGATCTGGTGACGGGGAATTTGATACTATGAAATATTGTAGGTGATACGCAGGGACAGTGAAACACACGCGAGCACCTTGCGAACAAATTTTCCCACTACACGTTCAGACTCACCATGGGAGTAGATGTTGGCGGTGTCAATTGTGTTGATCCCAAGATCCCAAGCAGCCTTGATGATTTCGAGCGAGGACTCTTCATCAAGGACCCATGGCTAGATGACGGGATCAGCGCTCCCACGGCGCGGTAAAGAGATTGAGTACACTCCATATTGGCGAACCAAAACCCATGGCTCCTAACTGTGATAACCATTAGGTTCCAGGATATCAGATATCATATATGAAACTTACGATAGGAACAGAGACTCGGAGGCCAGACTTGCCGAGCTGACGGTACTGTACTTTAGGTGTAGTCATCGATGGTGCAGAGATGTCTTCGAAGGGGAAGGACACCGAATTGATCCCGCTGGTTTGTGTTTTTATGTCATTTGCGAGCACGAATATTTAACAGCCACGTAAGCATAGATTAGTACTCGCGGCCTGATCACGGGCCGTAGGCGCAGTTCAGTGGAACTGTCTGTCATCACAAATGCAAATGGTTGCTACGAACCCGATATATTGTCCAGAACGGTGTCCCGCCCACAATAATTGCCGAACATAGATTAATTTTCTGCGGGGATGCTCCGGCATTCTATAGGTAACTGTGATCACACAAGAACGCAATTAGAGCGCGTACAGTTTCTCGGGATAAGCTATTGCTAGGCGTCTGCTACCAGCATGTACTTTACAATAAGACTCTCAAAATGGAGCTGACATGTAATGAAGCTTGGAGAATAACCTACCTGGGGCCCCGAACCACGCAATCCGCCCTAATTTGACACCTTTCCCCCGAGCCCCTCGGCACGGCGTATTAATTATGGTCCTGTTTCTGGAAGAGCTTAGGCTAGATGACATGCGCCAATGGAACGAACTAAATCTCCTGTGTAGGAGGCCCAGGGAGTGGCTGAATCCTATCGCACTTTCAGTCACCGACCAGCACTCGAGCCCTACGTGAGCTCAAGGATGTAAACTGAACTGTTTAATGAAGCTGAAGCCTTGGTTATGATTGAGCTACACCACAGAGAGAAATAGACATTTACAGTTCCTATGGCTAGGCGGAACCTGGAGTGAGGTGTTTAGTGCTAAGTATGAATAGGGCAAGCACAACTGAATTCAATCAGTGACAATGATTCCGGTACCAAAGAATCGGTCTTGGCACTGAGATTGACAAGAAGTAAGCTGTGAAGACGATGCATGGGCAAAGTTTGAAAAGTAGAATATGGAATGACAATTTGGTTTTCCGAGTAGTTTCCTCAACATCTCAGCTGAGCGGGCTGCTGGTATGCGCTGTGTTTCGTTATGAAACTTGAGGTTCGGATGGTAACCGGTTAGCCCCGGAAGGTATGATATACGGTACCCTTTGAAACGTTACAAGCATCTATTTCAAACAGGCCAGCTGCTCAGCTTATGGTTACAGTCCGAGCGCTAATTAAACACTGACTGTATTAAAGCACTACACAAGTATGGAATGACAATTTCTGCAGGATCACGGTGTTTAGAGAACATATCCACTTGAAGTGGTGTTATTGGCATACGTTTCCGACACATCGTGTTATGTAATCCTCTACGACTGCCATTCGGCCCAAGCATACCCACAAGCCATCTTTCTTCACTGCCCATTTCACGACGCTGAATATCCTGAACCTCTGTTCCACTTACACCTATCGTCACGATTTATGTGAACAAGCCACAGCTGAGCGCTTCCTACATGTAAGCGCCTCCCTTGTCGTCATGAAACTCAGTCCTTTTGTGTTGATTTATTTGTACTCGAACTTGCTTGACGACTTGTACAGACTCATCAACAAGAGATTAGCCTCGTGTTGGCCATACCTCCTTGGATTTCTTCCAGGATACCCTCCATCCACTCCGAAAGGAACAAACACGTGTTCCTCCTTTGTCTTGTAAATTCCCTTTAACTTCTGTCTTTTCCCTCATCCATATCCAATATGCGTTTTGGCGATTTTTCAACGCTCTGCTCCGAAGTGCCATCATATCCCTGGTGTAACCTCTTTTACAAGCAGGTGAGTCTTATTCTTCGCCATGCAAACGTCGCCAATGTGATCGATCACCTCGATCAGGTACTCGAAAATGACGGCTCCCTGCTTACTGGCTTGTCTCAAAACCCTGCAACGGCTCCGGTCGGCGTGAACCCGGAATGCGGAATACAGCTAGTACAAACGAATGGCTCACTCGGAAACGTCGCCAACATTATAGCCTGTGGTCTAAGTGTTATTGTGGTTGTTGCCCTTATCGTTTTCTCCAGTCGGAGGAAGGCAGCGGTTGGTATGTTTTCCGTCCTTGGTTTACTTTCGGGAAAAAAAATTCCGTGTTGACCCGCGGGTCTTTGGTCTCACGAGTCGTCTTCGCTCTCCCGTGGCTCACATGCTCACTTTTACAGGACGCACCGAGCTTCGCATATTTTTTGGGCTATATCTTGTAACACTGATCTTCCAAATTCTGACCAATGGCTCCGTCATCCAACAAGGTACCGAGGCCTTGGTCGTCCTCACTGCGATTCATGCTGGCCTTGTCGCTACTCTGTTCTGGTCCTTACTGGGCAATGCGATCGTGGCGACACAGGTTGTTGAAGACGGTACCCTGAGCTCCCTAATAGTGCGCTTTGTCTCGTTTCCACAGCAATCCCGCGTGTTCACACAATCTTAAACAGCCTTTTGGCATTATCAGTGTCTTTTTCTTTGTCGCGACCTTGTACATATCCCTCGATGTTGCACTCTTGTTCAATAATGCGTTTGGACCTTCAAATCCCCAGCAGGCGCTTAACAGTATACCACTCTTTGTGTTGACGAGCATATGGCCTGGAGCGTGCGTTTTTTCCCACCATGTTTGACTCACGGGGACCTGAATGGTATATACTCTAGTGCCGCGCTCATCTACTTTGGCATGATGCTGTACATCGTCCTTGGCGTCCTCAACGAGGTCAAACCTGTATGGTATTATGTGATATCAGCCATCCTATTCGTCCTCAGCCAACTTGATTACTTCCTCCTGAGCAAGGTCATATGTCGCGTACGTCATTGGTATTTGTTTTGCAAAGCGATGCTTCATAGATCAACTGTCTCCAGGGCGCATCAGCCAAAGTTGATGGATCATTCATTGCGACATTGCTGGAGACTGCAGCCGTCGTCTCCATATACTTCGGTTGGCGAGGTATAACAGAAGGTGTGTCCTATGAATTTACCTTCATTATATATTATTGATGATCCGTGATACAGAGGATTGGGATGTAGACTACTATGCATCATAGCAAAAATAGCGTGTTATTCATTACGGTAAACTGTATCTGCTATGTTAGCTTCCTCTTTCCGCTAGGAACTGACTTGTTTGTTTCACCTCATTTACTCTGATAACTACACGCACATTACGCACTTCAATGACTTTGATCCAATGGCGTCAAAGTTATCGATACATTAGCTCTTCCCTGATTTTCTTTTCTTGTTCCCGCGCTACCTCTTCTCTTCCGCAGCGTGAAGTTGCTATTATCGGGGAGTCAGCGAGGTTGGATCTAATATCTTTTCCTCATTACAAACGGATGGTTTCCTGGGCATTTCTCTCATGTGCATTTGGACGCTCAAAGGGTGGCCATATATGGACAAGAGGAAGCTATCCGGTGACAGACTTTCCCACTACGAACACAATATATCTATGATTAGTGATACAAGTTGAGGTGTCATAGACCTGCATTAGTTCAGAATTGAAAGGGTGTTCCATACAAGGTATTAGTGTCAAGCACGAAAGAAAGGAGGATAATGTCCGTGATGAAACGCAAAAGTGTCACGTGCCACATCCATTTCAAAAAGGAAAAGGAAGTGACCAGACATATAACACAAACCTGAAACGGGCCTCAAACACACATAAAACAGTCCGTCGGCGGGTCAGAGTCGTTCTGCCTGAATCCAACGCACACGCTCCAATGGTGGCACGGATACTCTGTTTAATCAAGGTCGGCCATGTAGCGCTGCTGAACGATGGGCGTGACCTCGACGAACACCCATCCGTCCGATTCTGGCGACGTTTGGCGCGGTTTCCACTTCGGCAGGAGCGCAAAACGCAACCTGAGCCGCGAGCTCTTGGGAGTGGACGGGGTGGCAGGTGGCGACACTGCGGTCGGCATCGGCACCGGTGCTGACACCATTGGCAGCCTGATGCGCCGGGAGAACCGACTACGTCGTGCCTCCTCTCTTTGCAAGCCGGGACTCGATGGGGACGCCGTTGTGGTTGAAGATGGGGAAGAGAATAGGAACATGGATGCCATTGAGTTTATTTTCCTCGGGGTGGATGGGATAGAATTGGTCGCACTTGCGATACAATCGCGGTCTAGGGGTCGACGTTTGCGGAGACATCGGCGCAGAGGTAGAGATGGCCATGAGTTGGCAGGCGAGATGCATTCGTCCCTCCGCTCGGGAATGTAGGATATCTCGGAGGTGGGTGTGAGCTGGAGAGGGCTGGTTGTGACATCGACATAATTGGACGTAGAGGTCGTCGTCGTAGAAAAACGTGATCCCTGTGTCGAGACAAGATGCAAAAGAACAACACAAAAGACGAGGAAAGTGAGAAATCACCAACCGACAGGCGGTGAAAAAAAGATGTGAACTTACTGGGTGCGGCGGTCTACTCTCGGAGCTCAACCCACTCTCTTCTGATTCCAGCTGGCACGAATCGAGCATTAGATCGGACCTGAGCTTGATCCTCTCGAACGCCGATGGTGTACAGAAAGAGGACTCGATATCTAGCAAATCAATGCAAGACAACTGTAGAGATCGTTTTGGTTTGACCGGAATATCGTGGGAATATATATCCAGTCCGTCAAATGTCGAGGAGGCACGCGCTTGCAAACAGCCTGGTGCACATTGCTCCGTCTTCATGTGGAGATGCTCTTTCGAATGCAAAGGGGTGCGATACAAGAATGCTCTGAAAGAATCTTGGAATGTGGCCAGAGTGGCGGTATTGTCGCTCGCCGTGGAGCATCTATCTGAATCCTGATCGACAGAAATAAGTTGCGAATGACTGTCGTCGTCAAATACGTCAGGGAGTGACGGTATGCCTGATGAACTTTCGGATTCGAGCAGCGCTGCGCCCGAAAACGTAACCATTCCTTCCTCGGGGTCCCATAGGACCGCAAACGTCAATGCTGTCTTGGGAGGAACGACCTCTGACCAGCGGTTGAGATGGACAGTATTACTGGAAGTATTGCTAGACGTGTTATCCAACGAGAAACAAAACTGCGAAAAATGAATGAACGGGGGAATTTATTAAAGGGAACGGGGGGGATAGCTTACTCTGTTGCGACTGCGGAGGGAAGGCATACTAAGGAAGATCCAGAGACGCGTACGGGAGAGATCGTAAGAGTCGAGAAAGACGGGAGGGGTTTCGAGGACAAGCACGCCCGTACTAATGGTGAACGCGAGCGCTGGCAGATGAGATGAAGGGTAAGCCGCTATCCGGATATGATGTGTGGATCCAGTCGTCGTATGCCTGCACACGGGGGCGGGAGCCGCACGAGCTACCTCAAGGAAGGGGAATGGGCTACTCGTGTGCCCCGAGTTTTATGTGACACCGATAATGGCTCCACGCTTCCTCGTGTATCAAAAGAAGCGATACACCGGGAAATCCCTTCTTTTATGACAACACCTTCGGCGGGGGAACTTGATTAAATTTCCACGGTGGGGAAAAGGTGGAAGTGACTGGCGCATATATCTAAATCAAATTAGTAACGAGACACCATAAAGCTAACCAAAAAAAAGTTCGAGGAGGGCTGCGCTTGATATTGTAAACCAACTCAACTGAGGCTGACGTTGACAGTCTTGCAAAACTAAAGGGCCAGGAATCAACGAGACGGCACATGCCCTGCAATATCATCTCCGTGAATGAACGAAGAATGAACCAGGACGTGGGACGTCGCCAGACCAAAAACTGAAAGTCAGGTCGCCGTAGTAATCAGTGGGAATAAGGGGGTAATGTAGTCTATGTCGACTCTCTGATCATCCTGCAGACCATAGGTATACGCAGGCGTGACCAGCACCCGAATACGAATACAAGCGATGACCGAAAAAGGCTCTTCTGAGCCAAGAGGCCCGACACATGACGGGAAGATTCCGACCTGTGGTTTAGAAGGGGTGATCCAAAACTGAGGGTGAGGAATCCGAATGATGCGGCAGGTTCCACAGGGTCGCAGTTCGTCGTGAATGCACTGATTCGAATAACAGCGGGCGGATCAGATGAAGAAACGGAGTACGAACAGAGGTCAGGCCTCAGCGCTCACTGCTCAGCGGTCATGCATGATATGTTTCATGATATGATTGCTGATCGAGGGGGAACAGACGTTTCTCGTTCAAAAACACACTATGCCATGTAAGCGACGGAAACCAGGAGTAGGACGAAAGAACCAACCTAACGTCATGCGGACCCTGTTCGTCGCGCAAATGAATGCAAGTGATACCGAATCCACACCCGCGAAGACTGTAAGTGGCACAGAGGCTGAATGTTTGAACATTGGACGTAGTGCAAGTTGTGGCTACCCGTGTGATACTTGAAGAAGTTCGTGTTACCTTAGCAGGTTCGAACGCTTAGTACCAGTGCTCCACACCGCACCGACTTCGACTATAACCTTTTCTTATTTGCGCCTCTCCTTTCCTCTATTATTCGATTCTCCGTGCTTGTTTTATGCACGTTGCTGGACGATGAACACTGCGGCCGGACTGTCTCGACGACGTGTAGCAACCTCCACTTCCTCTGTCTCTGGAAACGATCTACCTAGCTCAAGTCAACACGTAAATGGCTCAGCCTCGAATGGTACAGCGTCCACCCATGCAGGCTCTGCATTCGAGGGTGGAAACAAAATTGCATTTGACCCGCGCGACCTCGATCAAGACAGAGAAGACAGCCGTGGTGGAAAAATGCCCCGTCTTACCATTATGGAAGAAGTTCTTTTGTTAGGTCTGAAAGACAAACATGTACGTAGCATGAACCTTCATTTTCCGCGTTCAGGCATTCGCGCGAGCTATGCCTGTGATGTCCGCAGCGCAAGCGCCAGATTGCCAGCCTGGTGTTTCAGCCGTCCCTGCGCGGATGAGTTGGAGCGCACTGGTTTTGTTGGCCTTCACCATTTATGTTTTGGTGCAGGACTGAATGTTCGGCAGGGCTACCTATCTTTTTGGAATGACAGCATCTCCTACGCCCTTCGGGGTTGCATACTCATCGAACTCGCACTCCGCCGTCGGGTAGCACTCGTTAAGGACGTAAATCGACGGAAGAGCCCTCTACCAGACCGCCTAGTGGAAGTTATCGACGATAAACATACGGGGGAGACAATACTCGACGAGACACTCAAGATGATGAAGGCACAAGAAAACGACAAATTCACAATAAATAATTGGATCGATCTTTTGAGTGGTAAGTATTCAAAGCACAGATCGGCGGCTGGGCTATGAAGGTGCCTTTGCTACACGACCCCTCTCCACCATAAAAAAGGGATGCTGACTATACCTACCTTTAGGAGAAACATGGAACGTCATGAAAATTGGATACCAACTCAAGCAAGTTCGGGAGCGCCTTGCAAAAGGTCTCGTTGATAAGGGCGTCCTTCGTACAGAAAAACGGAATTTCCTCCTCTTCGACATGGCTACCCACCCCGTTGCTGATGTCCGGACAAAAGAGTCCATTATCACGCGCGTCGTGTCGCTCTTGACAGCCGGCACGTCCACTATCCCGCCTAACGCGCTAGACAAGGAAGGCACGCAATGCAGAGTCACGCGTGCCGTGTGTCTCGCTTGTGCAGCTTATGCGGCGAGCGTTCTCGATAATGCATTCGGCCGGTTGACCTACGAGGATCGCGAAGCTGCTTTCCAAAGATGCGATGAAGTGTTGGCGGAGTTTGCATGCTGGCCGTTTGGCAGCAACACTGGGCCTGGCACAGCGAGTGGTCGGAGGCGAGAAGCAGTGAGGATTGGCATGGGGAATGCCTTGCCTAGTGGACGTGAGAGCGTGATTGGCCTCGTGCAGGAAGTAAAACGTGAGATGAACGGCGAAGACGACCTCGGATTCGAGTTGATCGCAGGGGTGCTGGAGGTGCTTTCGAAACTAGATTCCCTGTTGTGAGCGTTTTCAGTGGTGCATCTCTGCCGATGCTCCTAGCCGAGCGCGGTAGTTCTATGTTTTACGCTACGTATTAAATTCGCGTCAGTCATAATGCTCTTTTCTTTCTACGCATCGTGATTCGTTGGGTCAACTTGATAGGATCACAACCTAACATACTTCCCTCGGAAGCCAACCTCACTTTCCTTTCCATTAATCAATTTACCAAGCGCTCCAAGGGGCTTTGGTCACGTTCCCGACGTTGTGAGTTTCGTATTGCGACGACTGGGCCAAGATGAACCTAGTATACTGATAATGCTGTGCTTGTATTTGTTTTGTTCAGGAGCACACGCAACCGATTCCTCCGGGCTGACGAAGGCTGGCAGCGATACTGCGAAGCGTGAACCTCGCGCAGGTGTATTCTGACCGTGTGATGGGAATTCCGAAATCCTTCATCTACTCGGGAGCCGCCGACTGTCGTCGGCAGATACCTTGCTTGACACACAGGGAGATGCAGTTACGAGAAAAACCAGTGTTCATTAAATGACTGACAAGACGTGGGCAGAAGCGAAGGGAAGGAAAGTTCTAACTGAAACATTTACGTATGAATTTAGAGTAATTAGGGTATGAAAAATTGGTGTAGTTTTCAATGAGTGGCAAGCAGTATGAGATGTCATAGTGGGAGGCGACAGAAACCTTGCCAAGCAAGGTAACTTCGCAAACGATTTTTCGGGGACCAATGCGTATTTTGGATCTCTACTACAAGTGGCCATGCAGCCATCTCTTGAACACCGAAACGACGATTTCGACCAAGAAAGAAATTAATAGATTGTCATACACCCGTCGCTGGCTAGAATCCCTCACACACTAACTACGCGCGTAAGGCTGATTCCGTCACACTGTGAATAAAACACATATTTAGCGCATCGAAGCCGTAAGGTAAGTATAATACAACAAGCAGCCTTTGCATCATCACAAAAATGTTCGTTGAGTGGGGGCTCATAATTCAGTACGAGTCGACAACAGGATAGCATATGATACCACTCGTCCAAGCAGGCAGTGCATCACCTGATTAGTATGTTTCTCCACGGAAAATATGAAGCATTCCATGCGCCACATCACATCAGGGAATCGGGTAGCGTCCAGGACTGGTCAGAACTGGTCAGGACCGTCGGCTACTACTCGGCTACCACTAAGCATTCCACTGATGGCATCACTAGAAGATCGCCAGCAAAGTCGATTAAGAGAAGCGAAATCCTTGACGCTCGAACTCCGATCAGTGTTCTTAGTCAAACGATACGGAGTAATTACATTACCATTGCCACTCCTCTTGACAGGGCACACCCTGAAATGCAAAATGTGTTTGCTCTCTGAGGCTACCCTGTAGCAATGGTATCACTTGAATGAGATCCATCAGGGAACCGGGTAGCCCCCAGGACTGGTTAGGACCATCGGCTAGTACTCGGTTAGCACTAAGCATTCCACTGATGTCGGACCACGATCTTGCAGTGCCCGAATCGACCGGGATATCTGTAATGTGTGTCAGGGTTGAACGCTGAACTTTGAAGGGCACATTATGAGTAAGTTGTTTACATTGATAAAGCTGGCCATTCTTCGGCAATTGAACATTTGCGCTGGCTGGCAGTTCGACCCACTACTGGTGGGATGACAAAGCTGTGGAGACGCTATTGGCCCGGTGTGTATATTATCGGATACATTAGTGCACGCCCTGGTTTTCTGTCCTGAGATAGGGCATGGGTCTCAATATCCGCGGAAATCCAGTGTAGGTGCAACTACACCGCACAGTTAATTCGCCACATATGTACCCCTGCGCCATTGAATTGTCCGAAAGGCAGTGTAGGAAATGGTGACCATTTGAGAATGATAAACATTCGGGGTGAGTAGATTAGCCAGATCGTGCGCAAAGCGTGATTAGTAAGCAGGATGCAACCCCACTTTTGAGTCAGAAATAATCCATTCAGTGAATACCCTTGCGATTGTTGGTACACATAAAACGGCCAGCGAACTAATCCAGGGTTTGGCGATTCGGGAGAGCGAGAGCGAGGGCACACTAGAATGTCGAGTCACGGAAAATAAAAATGCTAGCCCACCTGTCATGCCTCGATGTCAAGGAGTCCGAGGTAAGTGTCATCCCTGTGTGCTAGATTGGTGCTGATCAACTTGGCACCGCCGGCAATTATTAAGCCTGTCTGTGAGCTGATGAGTAAGCACGTCTGCTGAGACCCGTCGCGCCTAGTGAAGATGAATATATGGTATCAAAAGTTGGGTTCAATGCATGGTTCTTCGGCGGCCTTGTGCGCAAAGTGTGCTCAAGGCAGAGCTCGTTGCAAGGGTTCACAAAGCACAGCATCTCTGATGCAACACGTCGTTACGACACTGCGTGGAAAGCAAACCTGACCTCAAATGGGACGTTCCTAATAAGATGCGGACACAAACAAACAGTCGGGGATTCAGGCAGACCTCTAAAATATATTACTAGCGAGTTTCGGGGAATGATGCGGTTTGCATTCTCCTTCTCTCATATACACCCAAATGGTATTCCATTATGATTCCTCTGACCCGTTGGCTGTCGTCACCTCCCCGCCACCCAATGAAGCACCAGGAGAGAAGGCCGCCAGGGAGGAGCGCGAAGCCGAAGCTCAGAAAATCAGTGACCAGATCGACGACGAACTCCGCTCAGAGAGGGCTGCGTTCAAGAGGCAAGAACAAATGGTCAAAATCTTATTACTCGGGCAAAGTGAAAGCGGTAAGTGTGTTTTAGTCCGCGATCGTGCTCTCGGGTGGGCTTTTCTAGAGCGACCGCTGACAGTCTGACAATCTGGGTCAACAGGGAAATCTACTACTCTCAAGAGTCGGTATTACCTATCCATCCATTCCTCCTTTGAGACTGATGTGACGTGTGTCAGATTTTCGTATGCGATTCGCAAGGGACAAGTGGGTGCAAGAACGTGCCTCCTGGAGAACTGTTCTGCAGCTCAACCTCGTACAATCCGTTAATAAGATTCTCACTGCATTGCAAGATGCCCTCGATGATAACGACATCGGGGAAGACCCCCTTCCTTTCTCAGACAAACACAGCTTGCTTCGACTCCGACTCCGCCCCCTTTCTGGTGTCGAGGGAGACTTGAAACGGTTGCTTGGTATAAAAGCTGAGGATGTCCTAGGTCACTCTCCTCCGAACTCGCCGTGGGCTTCCCCTAGGGCATCTGCCGAGTTCTACGTTCGGTCCCGCAACTGGAGAAGTTTCTTGCAGGCTTCTCGCATAGACGACACCGAAGACCCTCGCAAAATGATCAAGCACGATGGCGTGAGCAGTCAGGACGTCACTGAAGTGATTGCGAGCTGTAAGAACGACATCGTCGCACTTTGGGAGGACGATGTCGTTCGCGAAATGCTGCAAAGAGACAGTGTCCACCTAGAAGACTCTGCTAGTTTGTGTGTCCCGGTTTCCTTTACGTCTAACGCATCATTCTCAGTCGGACGTGTTTCCAGCTTTCTTGACAACGCGGAGCGTCTTACCGTTCGCGATTACGAACCGACGGACGACGATATCGTCCGTGCACGCCTGCGCACTTTAGATATTCAAGAGTACGAGCTCGACGTTGCGGGAGGTATGTGGATGGTGTTGTTTGCGCACATCGCAGTCAGAAACCTCTCTCCAGATAGCGAATCACAAACGTGGAAAATTTATGACGTGGGCGGCTCACGTACTCAGGTGCTTCCCTTACGTTCGTTTTTCGTCAGAGTTCATTGACATTGGTTTCGTAGCGTCATGCGTGGCTGCCATACTTTGACCAAGTGAATGCAATCATCTTTCTAGCTCCCATATCATGCTTCGATGAACGGTTGCAAGAGGATCCAAGGGTGAACCGACTCGAAGACTCGTTCATCCTATGGAAAGCTATATGTTCTTCTAAGCTCTTAAGCAAGACCACCCTTATCATCTTCCTCAACAAGATCGACATCCTCACGAAAAAGATCAATGATGGCGTCATGGTCAAGCGGTATCTGCCCTCTTATGGGGACCGCCCTAACGACACTGAGGCCATCGTTAGGTGTACGTGTCCCACCTCGTTGTCCTGCGCTCGCGAATAGTTGTCGATGACACTTGTCTCTTTGAAATAGACCTTCGTCAAAAGTTCAAGGATACTGTCAAGTACAGCTCTCCGGAACCTCGGATATGTCACATATATCCGACGTCGGTCATTGTTGAGTGGATGCTTTCCGACATTTACCAGCTGATGTCTGACTTTTTTTGCGCAAACAGGACACCCGAACGACAGCGCAAACGCTATTATCTGGTGCGCAGCCCTATCTTCGTTGTTCGCAAATTGATTATATTGGACTAGTACGCGATGGCATTATACGGGCGCATCTCAAAAAGGCCAACCTAGTATGAGACACCCACCTCTTTCGCAAGCCAAGAACTCAGTCGAATGTCTCAGATAGGCTGATGCCGACAAGATGGGCTTCCACAAATCGTTACGCACACGAACCTTTACTTCATCTAAAATGACCACTTAGTTTTGTGCCATTATCCCATGGATTACCCATACACGAATTGCTAGGTATCTTTTTCGTCGTCACCGATAATTGCACAATACAATAGTACCTACTGCAATACCTGTTATCACCTCATGGCTATCTATAACTAACCACAGGCTGACCTATAATATCATAATGGTTTCCAACCTTCTCCCATTGGCCACTTGAGATGGTCAGATTCTGTCAAGAAATCACGATATGGAGCAATGTTCGAAGTTGCTTGCGTTTTCCTTTGGCCATCATCCTCAGCTGAACTCGGTTCGTCGTCCGTCGTTGGCGCTGAATCAGGGTCTTGATTGGAAGTGGCCCACCGTGTGTCCGTCATCAATCCCTGTTCGCCCTCTTCACGCCATCGGGTTCCACCGAGCTGAGTGTGATGGACGTATCCCCGCCTGCTTATCCCCGCTTCTGCCTTGTACCGGACAGCATCGAATTTGGGCTGTGCTTTAAGCTGGAGATGGGTAAACGTTCTCTGAATGTTGGCGATGGGAGATGAATCGGATTCGCGCTCTCGATCGCGCGAGAGCGAGAGGTGTCGGGAGAGACCCTGGAACGAGGCAGTGCGAGCGTGTGCATGTGTCTGCGCATGGACCGGCGGGAATGGGTGTTCGTCCATGTCCGACGTCGGTGTTAGCTGCATGCTCTCTGGACGCCTGCGTCGTGGGGGCGGAGGCGGCACGGAAGACGAGGACGTGACGGATTTGGAGCGCGCTACACGTGGAGAGGAAGGAGGAGACGACTGGATGTCATTCACCGTAGGTTCTGTCGAGATGGACGGTCGACGACGAGGGTGTGTTGGGGGCCGAATCGGTCCAGGGCCGGCGACGAAGGGAAGACCGACAGTTTCCGTCTGTGCCATCGACACACTGAGGTGGTGTATGTCCCGGGTTGGTAGTGGTGCTCTGAACGGTGCACCGACTGGCGACGGCAATTTCGCGCTCGCTACCTGCTCAAGCGAGAGCGCTGAACTGGATGTCGAGGAGGGTAAACTCGGTTTTCGTCGCCGTGGCAGGGGTGGCACGTATGTCGTGTCGTCCGATGTCGCAGACCCAGCATCGGGACCGTGCCCATTGGATAGGTTTGCCAGCTGCTTTGAGGGGCTAAGACTGCGCGTGCGCGTACTAGGAGCAGTGTTTCCAACAGAAGAGCTGGATGAGGTTGTTTTGAGTACTTGGAGAACGCGTTCTCGGTCAAGTTGTTCTTCGGCGCGTTTCATCGACTGTGCATGTTTACTCGCTTCAAGCGACTGCCTCATGAGGGGACTCATTACATGGGTCGGCTTCGTTGGGACCAGGGGCGAACCAAAGGGTCCCATCAAGTTTGCCGTGGACGTGATTGGCGTCGGGACGGCTTCAGAGGGCCGACGGGGTGGGGCGGCAAGCAACGATGGCTTGCGAGGAGGGAGTGGCGGTAGCTTACCGTGATTTGAGGGATTCATGGGTGGGGGCAAAGGCTTGTCAATACTAGTATCAGGCTTGTCACGAGTGAGGAATGGGTTATGGCTGAGCTTGTTCAAACGTTGCTGGGGAACTGCGGGCAGAGCAGGGGGATCTGGCGCCTGCACAGACGTGGTAGCCTGCTCCGTCGATTTGCGCGTGAATGGGTTCGTTTCTGCGTGAGGAGCGGGTAACGGAGGTGCCTTGTGGCGATCTGGGTGTGAAGGAGGTGCTTGGACAGCTCGTTTAGGAGGAGAGAGTGGTCGTTGGACATCTAAACCCTTGGGTGGTTTCGGAGATGCTACGCATGCTTGAGATAAGCAAGCCGTGTAGTGTGCAAACAGGAAGGAAGGGCTGTTTGTGCCAGATTAATGACCAAGCAGACTCACTCACCCTGGACAAACGCGAGCGTGCGGTCTACCCCTTTACCGGACATAGCGTGTATGACGAGACGGAACGCAGCAAAAAATTGGCCGCCCATGAGCGTGTCTGAGGGCAACATGTTCGGACAAAATAATCTAAGGATCTATAAAAGGGATCGCGAAAGGAGAAGACAGGAGATGTTAGTTGGTTGGACGGATGCAATGTAAAGCCGGAACTGACCGCATCAATGTCGGACGTTGGGAGATCGGGGTACCTGCCACGGAGCCATGCCCTTGCTTCACGTACGCCAACGGACGTTCGCTCATAGTAGGCGTCGTCACGGACACGGGTGGCACTTGAGACGCTGTTGTTAGTGTCGGTGGTGTCGGATGCCAAATCGTTGAGAGATGCGGTGTAGAGGTCATACTCGGTGTCACTGAGAGCAGAGACATGAAGTGTGAGTGGACGCATGGTCGCTGCTCTGCACTGTATCGGTGACCACACCCGTGGATAGACAGAAGATATAAAGTTGTCCCAGTAGTTGCGGAACAAGTGAGACTTGACAAAGACTTTATTGCCACGCCGGCACGTGTCAACTTTTACTCCTTGACCAGTCGTTGGCCAAAGTGCGTCCCACGTCGTCACCAAGCGTTGCACACGCAGACATGTCGATGGATATCTCCTTCAAACTGCTGGAACGACCTTCAGCTGATAAGAGTCCAGCGCCCTCCGAATACCATCCTCCCCATGAAACAGCCTCACTCGACGATCCTCCTCCGTGGGAACCACATTTTGAGGATCTCTCATCATCGTCATTGCCATCGTGTAGGCGCCCCCTTGATCCGCCTCCGCGCTGTTTCTCTGTCCCTTCTCCTATGCGCATCAGATCCCACGACTTCCCGACTTTTCGCATACCCGCGATCAGCGATAAACTCACAGATGGATTCCAATTGCTTTATCCTTTCAACACATTCGAGGGGCATGGCATCAATCGTGCAGATTGGGTTCGGTTTCTTGAGGACCTCGGCATTGCGGCACGTCTCTCAAGCAAAGGCCTTAGCGCTGTCGGGTCGCGTGTGCCCGTCTCAGCTTTGATCGCCCACCGCATCTTTCCTACGCGCGCTCTTGGTGGGGTCTATGACAGTTGTTTCATGCGGACCCCGGCGCAGGAAGTCCACGCACTTATCCAGATATGGAATCAGTGCGCATTTGAGAGACGCAAGATTAGAGTAACACTTCAGGTACGACATCCCGGAACGAGCGGGAAGAAAAACTATACACTAGCGATCGAGTCGCTGTGACGAGATATCGGCTTTTTATCTTTTTTACTTTATAGCCCCGGCATGGAATCATCATGTATTGTTATCCTCGTCCTTGTCTTTTTATCCGCTTACTAGTTCTGGAACGCGGTCTTGACTCTTTGTATTCTCCTGTATTCCCTGCTCAGCGATGAGAATTATGCTCACAAATCGATAACATATTTCATGATCATCTGCCCAACGCCCCGGGATGGTATAGTAATTACTTTTTGGTATATGGCGGCGGCGGAATATGATTACAAGTAAACATCTTACCTGTACCATAGCTGATACTGTCGTAGAGTGCGTATCGAGGAAGTTCATCCATCACAGGTAGCCATGAGACGCTCAGTGAATATATATGCAGTGCAGTGGGAAATTTCATAGGGCCCATGAAAATTCCAGTTCGCCTCAGATCCGACCACTCCGTTTACCCTCGTCATTTCAGTTGTTATGTGCCGTCACTACCGAGTTACGTAACATTCAGTCCGGATGGATCAGTGGTCTTTCATCAACAGAATCCAAGTCAGCTCTAATGTAGTCCTGTTAGAATATTAAATTTTTTCTACATGTCCCCCTGTTTCTCACACTGGTATTTGAGCAAAGTAAATCCGCTTGGCTTAGTAACTCTGCAAGTAAATTTACAGTATCTTCAAATAGCGAGACAGGTCACCACAACCGATACGTACGAAGATCGAACGAGCAAACGCTGCTGTGACCAACCCCACTTTCCTTGTGCACTGATCGCCCATTTTAGTGGACTTTATGTATGCTTTGAAGTTTGGACCAACAAGGCCATGTCATTTTACGGACTGTACTATAGTGACATGTTTCATTGCAATCGTAATAGGTTATACCTAATACATTTATAGTCATGTCTATGAAGCTTGGTCAAAATGATTTCATCATATTGCGGTGCTGCGGTAGACGACCCTCGGGATTATCGGTGTTGCATACGAACCCGCAGCGCCACTTCCCAGAGTCGCCATGGGTTAGCACGGCGACTCCGGTATTGTCTAAATTTCCCACTTTTCTTGCTGCGGAATGCTCGAGGAACGTGACTCAAAAAGTGACGTCTTTCGGTAGGATTGAGGACGTGAAGTTCCCTTAGTAGAGTGCTGCGGACAAGATACTTTCGATTTGCTCGGTCTCTACTCCAGTTACTATACCATAATGAGTCTGATGGCAGCTGATACCTTGTGCCAGAGCCATACAATTGAACGAAGAAAATCGTGTGGGCAAACATTTTTGCCCGAATCTCGATCGATTACAAAAAAACCAGACTGATGCATTAGATCAGTGATGTTCTCGAACACATGACGGGCGCGTGGTGTTTGTTCATGGAATGCGACTAATTTAGCTACTCAAAGCGCGCCGTTCTAACACGAGGTCGATAGAGCGCTCTCCGAGGAATGGTCTGCTGCTGCGGAACCATATGTGTCATGATCCTAACTGCTGCGGTCGCTCCATGTGCGAAGTAATACCCGGCGGCCCGGGATCATAATCCCGTATCATGTACTACTAATCTCTCTTACATCGTTGTATGGGAGGGCTGCGGAGAAGTCTTCCTTGAGCGATGTACATGCGGCGCAGCTACCTGCGGTTTTGTCGTGCCATGGAGTTCCGTGTAATACTAGTTTGTTTTCATCGAGAGGCGTGGTTCTGCACCTTCGCTGATAGTAGATGCGTATGACATTGCCTCGCCCATTATTTGGCTGTCTCGCGTCAAAACGTTATTCATGGTTTATTTTTGTAGTAGAACGGATACGGAATCGACACGTCATTTCTACATGCGGTCTTCATTCCACAACAAGTGCGCAGCGTAGAACGAGAATGAAAAGGCGACCGTCACATTGGGCTACATACTATAGTAATACAAAGTTGTCCTCGCAACAAAAAGAATGGAGGGAATGGAGGGTATGAAAAGGTATAATGCTTTTTAAACGAGACTCGCTCGAAGGTTCACACGACTACTGAATTGCAAGAAAAGCGCATCGTCCTCTTGATTAGTCTCGGGAAGCGATGGATGGGGAACGTATCCATTGGCATCGTCTAATAACGCGTAACCCTGGTTGGCATCATCGACAACGATCTCTGTGAGGGAATCCAATTCCTCTGCAAAACGTTCCCAAATCTCGGACCATCTCCGCATAGGGGATGTTACACTGGGGGTGTAGCTAGAGCAGGAGCGGAGCTCTAAACGACGCAAGCTCTTCTTGTGACGAAGGATGAACTCCTCAATGCCATCTAGAGACACGGTCGGATCGAAGACGATGTTCTCAAGGACGAGTGTTTCCAACGCGGGGTAGTACGAAGTGCGAAGCTGAGTGTTGAGACTGTGATAGAGACCCTGAGGACTCCGCAGGACGAGGGATTTCAAGTTGACGTTCGAGGTTGGGAGAAGCGAGCTAAGCGAGCCGTTATGGGCCTTGGAGCCCGACCAGGCACCCAGTTCCGAATTCGCGACAACAGACATGGAGAAGTGTTGTAAGGGGGAGTTCACCACGGACGCGACAAAGTCGTAGCTGGCTGATGTCCTCAGAACAACATTGTTGAGTGTGAGCGAGCGGATGCAGGAAGACTTTAATGCATGATGGACTGCGTGCAAAACGGTGGTCTGACGTTCGGTAAACCAAAACGGGTGTTCCTGGACCTCTATACCATGTTCGGAGCGGAAAGAAGGCCAAAAATTGAGCACGACGCTCTCGAGATTCTTGAAGTCTGCTAGAGCACAGAAGGCTTCCGTAAGGGCATCTTCAAGATCTGCAAGCTCTTGCTCATCGCAAAACCCTTCCACGCACTATGAGCAACATAAGATAAGAAGTGATGACAGACATTACCTTCGGCGCCACTTGGAAGGAGACAGAATTCTGCGTGATCGCGGTGATCATACACCACCTCACGTACGTGTGTGGCGAGAGAGGGGGATGCAAGGATGCTTCGAATATTTTGCGCGCTTTCTACACTGTTGTGGATGTGTACCTTGCGGAACGCGTGTGGTGTCACGAGATAATGGCAAGTCGAGTTGAGAGATCGAAACGCAAGGAGATCAGAGGTGGAAGATATGTTCTCAACCACAACACCGACAAGCTCAATTGGTAAATTCTTCATGGCAGAAGTCTAGTAGGGGGGGTGAGCGCTTGGAGGTGGGGATTGTACCGTGGGTCTTGGTGAGGTACTTATAGGGCTGGGCTAGTTTCCGTGGCCCTAGACGGATATGGCCTGTCGTAAGGCCTGGGAGAGATCCCAGAAGGTTTTGTCTCCACATAACCCATCCTGCCGATTCTGGAGGGTCACGTAAATAATGAGCGCAGACTTGACACACTTGGCTGGCGAGCCGAGAAGCCGACAATGCTGTCACGTGTAAGCATCAGCCGAACGGTGTTTAAAAGGAAGGTGACAAGTCGGCCGACAACTTTGTAATCGAGGAAATTTACATGCTGTACAAAGGCGCAGCCTGGAAATCATCGAGTACGTGCGTGGGTCTAGCACACGTCGAAAGTATCAGTTGGCTGTGTATACGTGAGGATTCTGCCAGCAGTTCGCAGCTGGTCAGTACAACAGGGCTATCCGCGGAGTCTAGAAACCTCTATGCGACCGGGGGCCAATCGAGTCCGAATAACCACAACAAACGAAGACAAATGGAGATCGGGCTGGACAGAAGACGAATAAGTATACATCAATTGTTCACCACATGAGTGCCATCCCTGAGATAGAATGGGTTCCTGAGCGATATATAACTTCCATTTTTGACGACAATGTGATTGGGCGGCGCCTAGCAGCTACCTGCTTGCAATGCCGCATTGTTTTGCCAAGTGCAGACGCGCACGCAAATCTCATCCCAACTGACAGTTTCAGCTGGCCATGCAAAAGAGCTCGGTGGTAGTTATGGCCCACCACCTGGATTGGCGAGCGCTGCTACTTCGAGTCCCATATCCCGAAGGTTTCGGGATTGTTGCGAAAATGATTTGTCGAATGAAGCGGCTAGCGTCACCGCAACTTCCGCATCATTTACTGTACTGTCCTTGTCAATCGAATTGCTCTACTTCCAGGCACGGATAATCAGCGTTTGCATAAGCATCCTGGGCATTCCGTTAATCACTCCCAGGGCAAGTACTGCCCCTATGAATGTTCCAAGCACCTTTCCAATCATTGACATGTAGTGCCCAGATTATAGTAAAACAAGGCGCCAAGTAGGCACCGAGCCGCGGCCTAAGTGATCCGCGGCGCACTCACAAGCAGTGTTGTTTGTACTGGTCAGTGTCAATCATCATGTCCCTTCGGTTCAAAACACTGCCCAAGCACCTTGAAAAGGTGTCTTGTGTTTGCGATGTAACTATCAGCCCCCAGGCTTCACTGCCGTATAGACTTACAAAGCGTCTACGGTGACCGCTAGAGCGCGATGTGCACACAAGGGTGCAACAACCTTACTTGCAGTGAATACAGCACCACTAGCAGCTCGGAATAGTCACTGAGCTTGTCGATCAAACGCCGCCCTTCGCATATCCGCGTCATCCCTCAAAACTTACCGTACACTAGCATTCCGACGTGCACAGGTGTCAAAGCAAAACCAGCCAGTGAGACGGTCCCGAATGGTTGAAGGACTTGCTAATAATGACTGTCTCGCTGCCAGACTTTGTTTCCTTTCAGTGCTGTGATTGCGAGATACTTACAGGGGAAGCCGACGAAAGCTGTCTCCACCTGTTCGGACGCTCGAGTATCAACTCTTCACTGGCATTATGACTCTGTAGACTTGCCTTGGCATCCGCGGCGTTTACTCTTTGAAAATGTCACTCAAACAATATAACGAGAACCGGATATTTTTTCCATTTCCATGGATCGGGCGTTGTTCAATGAAGCTTATTTCGCAAGCAATTCGAAAAACGGGAAAGCCCTCATAGTATGTACGCATGCCTGTTTCGAGTTTTGGGCGGCGGGGACGTAAGAATGTTGTCTTACTTTGCTGGAACACTCGAGTAGGTGTGGATAAGGAATAAGTTCGGCTAGTTCATCTCATGAATTTTTGGTCTGCGCTGTGTCTGTCGCCTATTTCGCTCGGTCCTTTCCCTTGGGAGTGGAAAGGGACCATCAGATTATCATGGAACGTTTTCATGTTGCACCTAGATGCTGTTTATTATAAGGCACTTTACGAGAACAAGGCTGCTTCTGAGGTCCAAGGTACAAGCACTCCTCGGGAGCGTATCATTGCGGCATGTAGAAACGTACCTCAATTGATCAGTGGCTAGTGATATCCACTCGGCTGAAGATGCGGAGTACAAGTCATCACTGTTGCGTAATGGCAGAAGAGCACAACCAATCACAAAGGTGGCAAGCACAGGTAGACTGTGCTCGTATGTGCCTCATCAAGGGGGTTGTTCCCATCATGGTCTCATCCTTCCTCCAAGTGTCGTCTCGGACAACCTCATTAATTACACCCTTGTGTGAAAACCGACATGGACTCAGTAGAGTGTCATTACTAGTTCTCCCCCGTGAGCGGTTTCAAGCACACTTTCAGGTAATTATAGGCTCACATATGACGCCAAGATCACCGATACTTGCCATGACCCCCGTATCGTAGCTCTCACGAATTTACATAATGTGTTTTCAATGATTGATGCTCCTACACGGGGTTCGGTGGGCTCTGCCTCTGATCTGATGTTGGAGTTCCACCTAGATCAGACGACTCTCAAACCCCATTTCAGGGTGATGTACAGATGACGAGATCATTTGTTTGATAGCTTGTGATGGCTAGGCCTATACGCAAAGTACTGATGCATAGCCTCGTATCCAGATGACGGAGATGAATGCGCCTGCTCCTGAGGCTCGAGCCCCTGTTTCAATCATAGTTTTCGCTCAGACTGATTCAATTAGGGTTTATTTACATTGGCACTTGCAGTTACCAGTGACATCGACGGGACAACCACATGCTTTTATGCATCCGGAGGCGTTCAATTTTCTAAGTTGAATACGAATTCAAGGCATCAATCCCTTGATCCTACCCTTGCCGATAGCCCTTCCAACCCCATTGAGCCGATCCCTCTCTGCTTCCCTTCGCGCCGCTCCTCCACAAGGCTCCTGTCATCTAGGGTCCCGACAATGACATAAAGGCTGTCTCGGACATTTGCAAGTAATTTCAAGATGAACTCGTGCATTTCCTGTCCCGGGTCGTCGTCGTTATCAGGGACCTTTTCAGGTTCCAGATCTTTGACAGTAAACGCCATGACCCTATCATTCCAAACAAGGTGTCCGAGGGTGAATAAGAATAATGGTGGCGAGGGTAATCGAGTGAGTGCGGTGCATCGTTCCCAAAGGTGAGATCGATCGGAAATCCGTTTATTGCTAACCTAGTAACCAGTTTGTCCCAAAACACCCTACCATTATGTGGGATATCTTCCACTTTCTCTATTCATGGTGTTATGGCCAGTTCAATTTCTAGCTCAACCAATATCCCAAAGTAACGTGGGCCCTTTTGGTTTCTTCCCGTTTTCAGTATCTTTCTTCCTTGGTGGTTTTTATCATCTAGCAGCTTCTACGGCTACGTCGACATCCTCATAACCTGGCGGCCGTTCCAAGCCAAGGATGTTGACACATCCGTTGACCGCACGAGCCACCGCCGTTTCGAGCGGCTCGCAAACATCTATCTCCACACTTTCCTTTACTTCGGAGTCGGCAAGCTCTTCCCTATCCTTGATGAATTGCCAGATGACTTCCCCGTACGACTTTCCGGCATTGTCGGCTCGCAACGTCTGGTGCTGATCGCCACGGTCAAAGATGCGATCCCCATATGCTCGAAGACTTGTTGCTGGCGGTAGGTCTGGGGTCAAATTAAGAGCAAGCAAACGGACTGGTGGATAGATCTCAGAGATGGCCTCGCGTAGCGCCTCTAGGTGTTGTCGCAGATTACATATTTCTGGACCCGAAGGGGACAGGTTTGTTTCCGTAAGCAATGTTCTTTTGAACAGATATGGCATATTTAAACTCAAAAACTTACTTATCAGCAAAAGCGTCATGTTGTTTAACAGTGTTCTTGACAAACGCGGAACCACTTTTCCCGGCCCGCATGTCATCACTTATCAACTCTACGAGCACTGAAATAAGAACAATGAACACACCACACCCCGGAACAGCGACTGGCAAGACAATGGTTTTACCAAACATCTTCACAGCCGGGTCTGACTGTTGAATGTCAGACATATCTGCCTTCCCTTGCTCTGTGTCTCGCCACCTCAAAAATCGCTCTCTCGTGGCTATAATTCCCCTTCCTTGGGTGTACCCTTGAAGATCGCTCCGGTTTGTCTTGATCTCATTCTTAACCTACTCGAAATAAACCTGCGAATCCTTGCGTTTCATCTTAGACTTGGGAGCCGTGGCTTCACCAAGGGACCCTTTGGTAGACACGATCTCGTTATTTCCCGCCAATCACGACACATCATGTACGGCTCATCGAACTTGATTTTGAAGAAAAAGGAGGAACCGGATGGATACGGTGGTCGTTTGTCACTAGGTGTCGAACCAGGTTTCGGGTCGAGGACGGTAGTGCGTACGACGAATCCTTCCAAAGGCTCTCCTTTTCATTCTCCCGTTTTCGCGAAAACTCTTTACTTCATTGTAAGTGAGTCGTGTTTGCCGGTCGCAGCTTTCAAGAAACCCCATTCTTCGGCGAACGCATCGACGACGTGCGCGGGGAGGGTATGGAACTCCTTGCAAGTCTCGTTTATTCCGTGAAGGTAAAGGGCCGACTTTTCCGGTGGATAAAGTATCATCGCAAAGCTTTGAGCCAAAATATGATGAGTTTGTGACTAGTAATCGTGACCGTGCGGAGAAATATCTCTGCCATCGCAGTACGGTTTTTCTCCCAGAACGCGGTCGCAAGCTGCTCCTCCATTTTCTTGCTTGATGTGAGATGTATTCGAAGCCATCGGTGACCAGCTTGAGAATGCGTCTCTAGTACGCCGTCCATCCCTCCCGGCGCATGTTCGGATGTGACGATCGATTTGAAGGGCGCAATAGCAACAATGAAGATGATGCAACCGTTTGATTTGACAGACAACGTATAGTCCAGGCAAGTTTACGCTTCCAAGCATGACCACTATCTCGTGAGATCAACTAACGAGCAAAACTGGACGAAATAAGCATTATTCTAAACAGTTAAACATGACTTAGACTCACGTCTGTCCATGGTACCTCCCCGATGTTGAAAAATTTGTCATATTCGCGAGCAACAATTTGATATCGCTGTTGATCATCACTCGTCTCCTTGTTCAGTTCCTTCGTGAACAAACCCCGGGCGAGGGTTGGAAACGGCGAGAGAACGTCGTAGTGTTTGAACTCGTTCATTTTCCACCAAATTTCGATCGCGTGTTCCGATATAGGACTGGCCGGATGACGTTTGGAAACCCGATACAGATCGGCGACAAGCTGAGAATCTTCATCATTGAAACGCGACTCGGCCACCGTTACGAGTGTCCTGCAAAAGAGAAAAACATTAAAATGGACGAACGGGCGCCTCTGGCACGAAGGCGGGGCATAGTATGTACTGAATTTGAAAACGCAACGCAGTCGGAATGAGTCGGACGTATCAGTCACGTTGGATCTCGTGACCCAGATTGTTAACACAGAAATTCTAGAGGGGTATCCGTAAGAGCGTATGGCGGACAGTTCACCCAAGTCGTGTGGTCGGTTAGTGACGCTGGGTCACTTCAGTGCAGGAGGCGAAATTTTTAAAATTCCGCGAAGTACAAAGTACAGCACCAGTAACAACTCGAAGTACTAAACAACACCACGAGATTTCGTGAGATCAAACCACGCAGTCGATACCCGTGATATTGACTGCATTCCGACAAGTGTACTCAGGTGTGTACGGAGCAGGAACTGTGACATGGAAATCCTCAAAGTCAAAGTTGCGACATGGGGCTGCGGGCGAACAGTTCAAACTGACGACCTGTATAACGGAGGATCTGAATCGCATGTCGTCAATCGAAAAGTCCACATACAACACCATCGTTAACCCCTGATGAGGTCCCGATGAAGTTCTTGATCAAGACGTTCTCAAACATAAGTGTCGACGTGTTGCAATACTAAAAGCCAAGCCTTAGATTGTTTCGCTACCTGCAAATTTACCTACCGGAGTGACATTAACTGCGGAAAATGTAAGACTTTATGCACCCTAAGTACGCCCATTCTGAATTGACTCGAAGTAAAACGGTAACTTACCAACTCTCAAGATTCAATGGCATATTGACATTTCTAAATGCAAAGTTTTCGAGCGTTACATTGTTCACAAGGCCAGTACCGCCTCCGCCTCCATTGGGCGGGGGACCACCGAGCGGCACACCGACCCATGCCTTGAAGTAAGCCGCTTTCATGGGATTTCCATTACTCGTGCTAGCTGGAAGAAGAGTTATGTCTGTCACAGTTACATTCTCCACGTAATCAACTCTGTCAGGGTACTAAGACAGTACAGTCAGTAGAATGTACAGGAGGTATAAAGACGAACTTGTCCAAGTGAGCCGAATGCAATGCCACTGCTACCGTAACAGGTCACATTGTTAACGATAATATTAGTAGAATTTCTGCGGTATAATACCAAGGTTGTGAATCACAGTACTGGTAGGGTCGGAAACCATACCCTTTGAAGGCTATGCAATCATCACCGTTTTGGACCACCCAATTCTTGATGGTAATATGATCGCTTCTGTAGGTATCGATGCCATCAGTATTGGAAATCCAGTTCGATCCTAGGTATGTTTCAAACGCCTGAGCAACCCGACATGTTGACTTTACCGACTAGAGTTTCCGGATTGCAAATCTCCAACAGGATCCATATTTGTAGCATTGACGTATACGCCGTCGAGGGTAATGTTAGAAGAGCTCTGAAATTTAGTCAAAAGAAATTGCAGGCTGAGGCCATATGCAGCATTTACGTCAACAAAAAAAGCCCAGAATTGTGGTTGCACGACACTAAAATCCTTTACGACGGCGTTGTTTGCGTTTGAAATGTGCAGTGACATGGGTCGTCCCGGCTGATTGCCAATGCCATGTGCGCGCATGTACCATGCCTACCGTCCGTGTCAGAAAATGGTAGCGGAGAAACAAAAAAAGAGCCAATAACCTGCCCATTCCCATTTATTCCGCCTTGATTCCACGCACCACCAGATATGACCCAGTTTTGTCCGGTAACTATCCAAGCGGCCCGCAAGTTCTGGAAATTAACGTTCCAGCTGTTGTCAATCCAGTATGCGAGGTTATCGCTAAACTGGTACAAGGATCAGAATGAACAATCAATGATATGTCCATTAGTTGCCAACTTGCCGACAAAGTGCCATAAACATTGAGGACCTTGTTGGTAAGGTCAGTATGGAGGCGCTTTTGGATTGTGTATGTGTATGGTTGAGGGAGTAGGATCTCCACGCAATCAGGGGAAGCAATGGCAGCGAGCAATTGTTCAGAGTCATCCCGCCCATTTCCCTTGGGTATGACTGTACATACACTCTTCTCATGGGATGATGCGCTTAGGGCAGAGGCTAGGAATGCAAGGGTTAGCCACAGGGTAAAGAGCATGATCGGTTACGGAGAGAACAATTACCTCAAGTGATCCAATGTCTTTTAAGTATCACGAACATAACCTAAACAGAAGCGATTTCAACGTTCGGTACCGCTGGTACATCTGGAACTAGAACTTTGGTCAGGAGAAGTGCTATCGTAATATATGAGGGGGTCATGTGCTGATCCGACCTGAGCGCAGTGACTCCAAACCAGGTTTCGCTCGTGAAAGGTGCGGAAGTGCTGCAGGCTTGGAGTCAAAAGCTAGGTGATAACATAAGCGAATTGAGCAACTTGCTTAACACATATCTCCATTGAAATGATCAAAGATGACTTGTTTCCTACAGCGCCGCTTACTCAAGATTCGACATGCAAGTTGGCCGCGCCCAACAGAGGCAGGTTTGTGAATTTCGAACCACGACGAGTTTATCCGCGGACTTCTCTGGAAGAACTTACTGACGGCTGCTGGCATATACAATGAACCTGTTCTGTCCGAGGGCCAAGCATTAATACGTGATAACGCATCACCACCACCCATTAGAGAAGATACGTATCAGGGCTAGCCGGAACGTAGTCTAGCTACTTCGGACACCGACTGTTCTCCGGCCTCGGCTTCAATGTCTTGAACATAACCCACCCCAACCATCAGCAAGTCCTTCCCACAAACTCCCCAGACTCAAGCGCGGAGAGATTCCCTGCCGACTTGGAAGGCTGGGACCTGTACCAAAGGGTCCGAGTGTCGGTCCAATGTTACACCACGATATTGATGTTTGTCTATTACTCCTTCCAGTGGCCTCGATCATAGGTACCGAAACCGGGATACTCGAAAACGCTCACGACGGACTTTGTTGTGCTGAAAGCAAAGCGAGTGGTCCTGCGGAGCAAGAGCGCCTCGCGACGCTTGGATCGCATCGCAAGGCGGATGGGAAGAAATACTTACAGCGCTGTGTTCCGATCGAGAAGCTGGAAGGATGTAACTACATGACGTGCCGGTACGCTTCTGTGCCCTGTGAACGATGACTTGACTAAATCTATCTGTGCACTGGGTGTGAGGCGCTACGGATATCTTTACTACTGAGACACTCTACGACCGCATGCGCACTACTCGCGGGACGACGATGATCCCATTGGCCCGGAGGAACCTGTCAACGTTGACATCGACATTCCAATCTATGCTGCGGAGCAACACCGTGTTGCGCTTCATAACGCTTTAGATTGACGCATGCACGAGTGAGAAGTGGAGCCGAAGGCCAGGAGAATGTTGTCAGTACAGGCTGTTCCAAGAACCGAAAACCCGGTTAACAAGGACGGGATAATCGAAGGGTAGGCCACGCGGTACGAACAAGGCGATTAAGCATGTCGCTAGTATGGTTTTCAGATCTTTCAGATGCGACATGTACCATGTATAGTACGTATGGAGCCTTAGGCATAGAAATATTGAAAGCTGGGCTCTGAATGCACTAATTCAGTGTACACACTAGGCGACTAACTAGTTGTCGATCAAAACCCTCGTAAAGATTTGTGCAGACTTGACAAGGCAGCCGGCTTGTGATCCAGATAGCCCAACCTTCATACCACCTGACGAGCAAATAAGATGCAGTGACCTAGATCATTTCGAACTCGACACATCCTACATAATCGTGCAACCCCAACCGCCTTGATTCTGCTCTCGCTGGGCCCTACGCCTTTCTTCTGCTTCTCTGAACAAACGCTCGTCTCTCAGACGCTGCTCTCTGAGTCGCTGTTCCCTGAGACGTCGCTGTTGTTCCTCCGCAGCTTCTCTCACTTGTCTCCTGAGGCGCTCCATCCTCTCTTCTTCCTCGCGCACACGTTCCCGGAGATTATAGCGCGCATGCACCTGTGCCAGGCGCAGGATTTCTCGCTGCTCTTCAATATCAAACGGGATGCCGATGTTAACATTGACAGGTGCTAGCGCGGCTGGCACGTCGTCATGGATCGTCCCATGGGAAGTGTGCATATGGGGATAAATCGTATCTGCTGTAAATATGCCCATGCATCGCCAACAAATGTGCGCTCCGCACCTATGGATTTGCCTGATCAACTTATCGTTCAGAATAACTGGACGGAAGCGTACCGGCACGTCATGTGATTGCATCCCTCCAGCTTCTCGATCGGAACACTGCACTGTGGGCATTTCTTCACTCGCCCACCTTGTGAAGCGATCCAAGCGTCGTTCAGGCGCTCCTGCTCTGCAGGATTCCTTGCTTTACTTTCAGTGCAGGATAGGCCATCGTGCGCGTCTTCGTGACATCCATTACACACCGCAGAAAAACACGACGGACAGTGGAGTGCCTGAGGAACAGCGCCAGGCTGTGCAGCACGATAGATTTGCGTGCAATCCGGGGTTTTACAGTGTTTGAATTCTTCAGGGTGTTTTGCAATATAGGCGTCAAACGCCGCTTCTAGCAAGCGGGTGAATGATGCTGGGGGGAGGAATCGCTGAATTGTGGGAATGGCGATTGGAATGCGACACTGGGCTTCATCTCCGAGACACGTCAGAGGTAGCTGTTCGGATTCGAGAGCCGAAGAAATGAAGTGACGGAGGCAAGCAACACAGTACGTATGGCCACAGCCTAGCTGATGAGGAGAGGAGATGCTGTCGTAGCAAATTGGGCAAGTTTCGTTGCCCTGTGCTGCATTTGAGGGGACATAACCATCGCGTGAGAGGGTGATAAGGCGATCAAGGGCATGATGCGCTTCTTCGCCGCCCGAAACAGTTAATTTCCGGGAGGATACCGCGAACCTGACGTTGTTCTCTCCAAGGGTCTCTCTCAGCTGCTGGATCCCCTCTCTAAGGAAGAATCCCACAGATTGACGTGCAAGCGTGATAGTATAGTCCAAAGAAGCTAGCCTTTCGAGCTCGTCCTTGATCATCTCGCGAGCACGATCGATGGCACCTGACGTCCCATAGACTGTCAAAGATTGCCGCTTCCAATCGGCGCGCAGGTATGCGCCAGTTTCTGAATGGACACGGAGGACAAAGGAATTACCGGGAGTACCAAATTCCCGGTGCCAACCTTCTACCTTGTCTCCTCTAGCCAAGTTCTCGACTCTTACCTTTAAAGCACCCGTCGCTTCCTTGATCGATCCGGAAAGTCGAATAGAGACCTTGTTGCCAAACTCGCGTACATTGAGGTTGCAGGCTCTCCGATCCTTTATCGAACTTGAAAGCGATTCCCACTGCGCCTTTTGAGCCTTGTATTGCTCCGCTGGAACGGAAAGGGTGAAGTACATAGGGTCAGGAAGTCGGAGCCAAACAGGCTGGTTTCCATATCGCCTGTCCGAGAGACGTGCATACGCAATGTGGGCTGCGTCCCACGAAGAAAAGTGAGCACGCGCAGAGACGACACCCTCCATAGTGCAAGTGCTGGGAGGATCATCGAACTTCTGGAGTCCTCCCGGAATTGCCCGTTCGATATCTTCCCGAACTAGACGAGTGATGTGCTCGATGGTATATACGATGCCAGAGGGGCCACTAGCAGGTAGACGCTTCGCAGACACCGCGCCTGTGAACATAATGACCTCCTGATCGGTGATGGAGGGAGGAAGGTTGTTGATTCTGATTGCGTTGAGCCGTAAGTTGCGCACGAAGCGACCACGAGGTTGAGTGTTCATCTCGACTTTGATACGACGGCTCTTATACATCATTCGATCGAGCTCCTTCACCTTGGCATTGGCTGCTGGAATATCAACGTACTCCGCAATGTAGCATGCGGAAGGAGCCCGCCAGGATATTGTCAGGATTTCCGATCCCTGACCGGTTGCAGCGCTCATGCCATCAAGGGAGTTGGTGGCGGTCACTTCAACCACTAGAGCCTCGTCTCGAAACTCGCGGCCATCAAGGTCCTCGGCAAGTGCTCGTCCAGTGGCAATGTCCGTGACAATGAGTGCTTCGACAGATCCCGACTTTTTCTTGATCGAGAAGTGGGAATGAATACCGACGCCTTGATCGTCGAGTAAAGCCCGGATATCATCTTCATTCACGTCGAAAGGAAGATTTCGGATGCGCAGCGTGCCTGTCTCGAAGCCTGTTGTCAGACTGGATACGTCGAGTCCGGCGGTAAACGTCACGATGGAGCCATAGACGAATTGGCTGATCGTTATTGCTGCCTCCCTGGCAACAGTTTCTGCACGCTCACGAGCAGCCATGGCTGCCTCGGCCTTTTGTTCTTGGATGCAATCAGCTTCTTCGACTTTTTTCTCGGCACATGATGAGGTAGAGGAATCTTCGGTCTGAAGCAGCGCTGGAAACGATGATGTAGTGGACTTCTGCTTGTACGATTTCGAGGGCTCAAAGCCTGGTCTCTGTACCAATAATAGTCACGCGAGTTGGCTGGCGAGAAACGATAGACATACGTCGATATCGTGGTTGAACCAACATTTGGACCCTTTGGTACAGGTCCCAGCCTTCCAAGCTCGGCAAGGGATCTCTCCGCGCTTGGGTCTGGGACGAGCATCAGAGGTTTCGTGGGAAAGACTTGCTGACGCTTCCGGTGGGGTATGCTCAGGGATTCGGAATTGATGCTGGGACCGGGACTGGGAAAACAATCAATTATGTATCCAAAATATCCGAGCAAGACTACGTACCAGCAGATCTAAGTGTGTATCTTCTCCAGCGCAGGGAGGTGATGACAACTATGGGTAACATTGAGTGTTCAGTTGGCGCTCAGCGGCAGCCTGTCACTTGGACACCTACAGTGGAGTCATGACTAAACCAGCACTTGTCTCCAAAGCGACAGTGGCCTTTACTGTACAGGCGACACGGCGCTGGATTGTGGCCGCGAGCCGTGTTAGAGCGACTCGACGAGCTCATGGGGGCAGAAGGTCAAAAGGGCGTAGTCCTCGTGGCTTGGCTGCTCCCGTGGCACGAAGCCACAGGATGTGTGCGGAACTACGCGTTTGCTGTATACACAGCATGGAATGTACAACTCATGAACGTAATATAGATTAACTGGATATGGTCGCGGAAAAGTTCACTCTTCCATCGCATCATCCTCGCTCTCATCGTCGCCACTGTCGCTTTCCTCCCCTTCGGCAACCTCGATCGGATCCAAGCTCAGGTCATGGTCCGCACCGACGTACGAGTCACAGATCACATACAGCTTGAGCGCATGCGTGCCCTTGGGTAGCGTCACCTCGAGTTTGACCGCAAGGCTCTTGCTAATCGTAACACGCTTGATGACGTGCAGTTGCCGCGTACTGGGCTCACCAACGACCAGCCACCAGTTGGACAGCTTCTTCACGGGGTAGAACGGCGCAACGACAACCTGGTCGTCAGGGTCCTCTTCGTCGGCGTCTCGAGACAACATGACTTTCAGGGAGATGGGTGCATTAGCCGTGTACTCCCCCTTGGCAAGCTCGTACGAAACATCGAGCGTCGGGTACGAGTTGACGAACTTGGCTACATCTCGCCTGTCACAAGAAATTCAGTTTACAAGACACAGCTCTGCATGGATTAACTTACATTTGTTTCACGTCCATCTGTAGCAGCCCGTTTCGCTTGTCATCTTCCATTTCCATAATGTCATACACAGACTCGATGCCTGCGTCTTTGCAACGTTTGATAACCTACTCGCATATTGAGCACCACAACTGTAGCAGAAATCACTTGGAACACACCTCGGGCTCAAAGTGTGGTATTTGTTTCAACGGCGAGTCTGTCTCCCACATTGCTTGGACACACATCTGCGAGAGGTCCATGGCTCCAAGTGCACTCAACCATGCATTCGACGACATGACGTCCACACAAGCTGAAAGCAAATTCAATACTTTCTCCAAAACCAGTATTTGGTCCGCGGCGAGATCAGCAGGCAGTTGTATGCGCGAAAAGTGTGCCTGTAAGAGGAGGAAGGTCTTGAAATGTGGCGCTTCGAAGTCTGCGCGCTCGAGCTTGACAGGAAGACGGTCATAGATGCGACGAAGAACAATGTCTTCGTGCCGGCGAATCGGAATTGCTTCGAACTCGGCGGACGACGAGATGACCTCAAGCAATCCTTTCAGTTTCGTACGCTCCTTGAGCGATAGTGTATAAACCTCGACAGTGACGTCTATGGGCCTCATTAGCAATACATGCAAGACTGCACAAACCGACTTACAAGAGATGTTGTAGTATGCAGCGATCATGCCGAGGTTAAGTGCGGAGACATCCATCTCCTCCTCTGTAGAAACGTTGAGCAACCGAGTAGAGGGCTACACTGTGTGAACTGACCGATCGCAATGCATTTCGAGTTCACGAGATCTTGCAATGTATTCTCAACCAGTTCGGATAGGTGGTCGGACAATGCTTGATGACTGACGTTGTGTAGGCTATAATAGTTGGGGTTTTGAGTCATCCGGCGATAAAAGTATGACCACGTTAGAATATCCTGTGATGGGGTCCCACTGTAAGCATTCCTGTAGAACAATTGCGGATGCGGCCTTACCATCGCATCTTGCTTGTTCTCAATCGTCTTGACCGCGATCTCGGCCAAGAAATAGTCGTGCATAAGGTGCGTCGGTAGGTGGGACTCGATTGGCAAGCCTTCTGACAGGAACTTTTTGTAAAAGTCTTTGCGCGTCTGCTGACACATTAATACGCATCGACTGCGATCATCCGCCTGGGGACGACAAGCTCTACCCATCATCTGTAGCACGTCCATGACAGGGTAGTCCACATATCGGTGTTCCTTGCCCTCGAAGAATTGAACACCCATGATAATGACCATGTAACTCGCAACCGGGAGACTCCATGCCGTATCCTACCGAATGGATTGCAGTTAATTTCAGTCCAAGCAGCAGGAAACGGATGTACCTTGGAAGCTACTAGAATTTGGATCGCACCGGACTCGAACAATCGTTCCACGACAACCTTGTCTTGTTTAACCAGCGCTTCGTGATAATACCCGACCCCGTGCTTCAGGCACTCTACAAGACTCTTGTCACTGACGTGGTCAAGGTGCGGCTGCAATTCCGCTTCGCTTATGTTCAAAAACCGGTCGTTGTCGTTGTCGGCAGTACAGTGCAATAACAGATCGTCCACAGTCAGCCGACATTGGCGTCGCGAGGAAACAAACACGACGACAGGCTTCGTCGGTGCGTACTCCAGGATGGCGAGATAAGCTGGCTTGGACATAGCAATCATCAACGATGGGTAATGAGGGATCGTGAAACTCTGCAGATGAATGTCCATGTCAAGAGGTCGCGAACTAAATGGATCGTGAGCAATGAGTACGGGTCCCAACAAACTACCTTACCTCGGCGAGAAGTTGAACACGGCGTGCGACGGCGCGCCAATCCACTCTCCGAGATCCCGGGCGTTTGCAAGTGATACTCCACAAGCAACAATACGCGTCTTTATCTCAGTCTGTGCAGAGACATACCGTGTCCTCGAAATGATCACTTCGTATGTCGGACCTATTTCTCCACCAACGAGTTGAATCTCATCAGCAATGAACAGGGCGATCGTTTGTACGTTCTTCCTTTGGCGCCACCTTCGTGATAGGACGTCCCACTAGCGAGGAAATATGACTTTAGATAGGGAAAGAATTTAAGCGTGTCCCGTAATAGCTCACCTGACTCGGCGTGCACACAATAACGTCGCCCTTCTCCAACAAGCGCAAGTCCGAACTCGTCTCGCCCGTCAAGCTTACAATGTCTTTCCCTCCCTGCAAACCACTGAACTTGCGGCGCCACTCTACAACACGCTGGTCAACCATTTCCTGATACGGCTCTATACAAACGGCTCTCGAGTTGTCCTTCTTGTTCCACAACTTCAGCAATGCGAACTCGGCACAGATCGTCTTTCCGCTTCCCGTAGGAGCGCCCACAAACACATTCTCGTCAGACGTATAGAGCGCTTGGAATACTTGCGTTTGGATTTTGTTGAACGTCTGGATCGTGTTCGAATAGATTGCCTCGAATTCTTTGTTGTGCAGCGCGGAGAGAGGGAGTGGTTGCAGATCAAGGAGGGGTGTCGGAGGAGGGAACCTTTCGGGAAGGATGAGGTGCTTGAATGAGATGGGTAGCCTCGTCTCTGCGTGCAACCAACGATCTGAAACGACCGAGATGTAGTAATTAGGAGGAACGGGTTCGAACATCGGAACAGTGATGGTGATGTTGTGCTCGTCTTCGGCGTATCGTTGACGAAGGATGAATGTATCGTGGAAGAGAATAATCTCGCCATCGACGTCCTCTACAAGTATGAAGAACGTCTCGGCACCGCCGTGAATCTTCTCATCCCAACGGAAATCAGGAACAATCGACACGTCAATGCGAAGAAGGGAACGAGTGATAGGCTGAACTTGAGCCTGGAGTCTGAAAACCCTAAGTAAAAGCCGTTCGAATAAAGGAAAGACGAGGCCTTACTGTAGTTTGGGGAAACTATGGACGAGTCGGTGGACCAGACGCCCAGCATTTGGTATACCAATGAGTTCGCCAAGCTCTGGGGGATTCAGATCGAAGTAGCGATACCATGGCTGCAATAACCAGCAGTCATATCAGTATCTCACAGTGAAACAAACATTGATGAATGCCACGCACGAATTGTTTCCCTTCGGCCTTCCTCAGTACTTCCTGAGGGACACCCTTGAATTGTCGAAGGGGCGTCATCGATCCCCACATTCGCCGTTCCACCATCTTGCATAACGCAAGACATGCCCGTGCAGGTACAGCCCAACCGCGCTTGAGACAGATTTCGAACATCGCACGTAGAATGCGACCTGCCGATTGTTGTACAAATACCATGTCGGCGACCAATGCAAATCCTGCACACCATCTCCGTCAAGAACAAGGACAAAAAGATCCCGAATGACGCACCTTCGAGTTTAAGTTGTGATATGTACGCTTGCAAAAGTACGTTAATTTTGGCAGCAGGCTCGTCGACACTCTCCTTGACCGGGATAGGCACGCGTTCCAATAGTTTCGCGAGTTCGAGTTTCTCCTCTTGTCTCACCTTCAGACATGCCGTTATGAGGGAGCCAGTAAAGAAGCTCTGCGTCACTCACCGGTAGTAACTTGAACTCGTTCGAGAGCGCAAACACGCGGAACAGTTCTAACGTCGACATTGTCGGACGCAAGTGTTGATTATACGTCGCCATGGAGTTATGAGTGACATAATAATGCGATGCAATGCGACCAAGTTCCGTGCTCTGGAATTTGCCAGAAGAACGCTCATACTTGACAAGGTGACATTTCTCGAGGAGAGCTGCGGCGGAGTGGACAATATCAGCGCGTTTCTGAACCAATGCATCGTCATCCTCCTGGTAGTCAACCCCGACACCGTATAGCCCTGGAGACTTGAGCATGCGTACGTATCTAATGATATAGTTTAGAGACGGGAATAATCGACGGGCGAGACGAAAACGCTCACAAATATGTGTATCCCAGCCATTGTACTGCCTCGTCGCGATTCCTGACCGTCCCAAGAACAATCTCCGCGTTCAAGTTGTCTGCCAGTTTGGATACGAACTGCGACTCGATGGGTAGTTGTTGGTTCATAAGCGACAAGTAATACTGTAGTTCCGCATGATTGGTGATGATGATGCCTTCGCCATAAGTGTCGTATTGCGGCCGTCCAGCACGCCCAAGCATCTGGAGTACATCTTGCGAAGATAGCTCAACCCATCGTCCCTTCTCTGGGTTGTAAATCTGAGTCCCTTTGATGATAACGGTATGTGCTGGGAGGTTGACACCCCACGCAAGCGTCGCTGTGCACACCAACACCTGCACGGAGCCATCCGCGAAAAGGTCCTCCACAAGGGTCCTATCTTCTCTAGACATACCCGCATGATGGATTGCGAAGCCGAAAGGAAGTAAGTCCCTCAAATTGCTATCCTTCACATTCCCCGCCTCTTCCGTCAAAATCTCCCGCGTCGCAGAGTCAGGGCGGACGAACTGGGTAATCGTCTCCTTTTCAATGGCCATGTCACGTATGAATCGAGCGGTCTTGGCAGTTTCTTTGCGGGAGTGGACAAAGACAAGAGTCTGATTCTTCCCTGCTTGGTCAAGGAGCTTCTCGTAGCAGACTTCGTTCATGACCTGGAATCGCTTGATAGCTTTCTTCTCAGTGACACCGATGAACTGTTGTTGAAGTCCGCATGGACGGTAGGAAGCGTCAAAGTAAAATAGTCCTTTTGATTCGTCCACGCGGAGGAAGGTAGCCACGTCTTGGTAATTTGGCAATGTTGCGGATAACCCAACAAGTCGAACATAGTCGCCAGTCTGCTCCATCCTCCGAATGGTACGTGCAATAACGCTCTCCAGAACGGGACCACGCTCGTCGTGTAACAGGTGGATTTCGTCAATAATCATAAGGCGAACGAGATTCGTATAGCTGGTGTCCGTACTTTTGCGAGTGATAACGTCCCACTTTTCCGGTGTCGTCACGATGATTTGGGTTTCCGAGATTTGTTGCTTCGTCATTTGAGAATCACCAGTCAACTCGCCAACCTTGATACCAAAAGCGGAGCCAAGTCGCGAGGTAAAGTTGCCAACCATTTCTTGTACGAGGGCTTTCATCGGGGCAATGTAGACTATCTTGAATTGCTCGAGCGCAAACTCGCCAGTATCTTCGTCTCTGTACTTTGCCAGCTCGTTAAGAATGGTCAACATCGCAACATTGGTCTAAAAATATTCGGTGAGACGCGTTAATGTATGATCGTTCAGCTTACCTTCCCAGCACCGGTCGGTGCACACAGAAGTATTGGTTCATCTGTGCCGAATGCGACCGGGAACAGCTTGCTCTGCACTCGATTGAGCTTCGGAACCGTGAATGCAGCCCGTGCCCACTCAGGCAGCTTGGCTATAGGAACGAGATCATTGTCACTTCCGACGTGTTTCTTTGGCGCGGGAACGTGTATTTCTTCGAAGCCTTTGCGGGAACGCTTGAAAGATCCATCAGGTAGCTTGCACTTTTTGTTCGACATCAAATGGCCTCCCTGACTGAACGCCATGCTCTCCAGGTCGATTATTCCCTTCGGTTGGACAGTAGAACCAGGAGCGAGAGTTGCGGTTTTGGGCACTGCCACGGAAACATCCTTAGTATCAACATCCATGGCGTCGTCGTGAGCCTTCTTCGCCTGCCGGTCTCCTGCGAGCTCCCTCAGAATCCATCCGACACCCTTCTCGCGCATCGCCACCTCCACATTGACCCGTTCATCTGCATCACTCCTCATCAACTTCGTACACCACACTATGACGTCCCTGTTCTTCAAGAATTTCGTGATGACGTGGAAACTCTGATACTCGAAGAGTTCCATGAGTTGGTTCTCACAGTCTCGCAAGCCTGACTCCGAACCGAGAATGGAGAGCACTGAGGCGGCCTTGTCTGCAGCGGTGACTGGATCAGGGTAGACCTCGGATATCTGTCGCTGTACCCAGAAACCGTCAATGGAGTGCGGAGAGACGACGTCCTTATCTGCTTTGGCTTTCCCTGCGCGAGAAGTAGAAGAAGACCCCCCGATAACAAGCTCGTCGGTTCCGGTTTCTTCATCACCCTCGCCGTCCGCCTTTGTCTCCTCCTCACCGCCCTCCTCTTCTTCATCGTCGGACTCGTCCCGAACCTCGTAGCCCTCGTCCTCGTCCTCTTCTTGCTCCTCCTCATCAAAGACCACCGCGACTCCAATTTCTTCGTCAATCTCCGCGTCCTTTCGCTCCATGTCCGGGTCTAGCATCTGCTCGTCCTCTACGCCATAATCCGTTATCTTCTTTGATAGCGCGACAAGCTGAGAAAATGTGTCGTTGGAAATACCGCCAAGAATCTCCTCGATCTCTTTCTTCTTGTCAAAGTCCTTGGCATTCTCGTTCTTGAGGGTCTCCAAAATAGTGTCCGTCGCGCTACGAATGATGTCCTGCGCTTGATCACCAAGCGTCTGGTGAACAGACGATAGCATAAGTTCGTAGACCTCGCGCGTCTCCGCCGTACGCGGTCGGTACGTCAAACCCTCGACGTCTTGCGTAGCCTCGATGATATCGGTAAAGCCGAAACCAGCCTCGGTACGACGTTTCGAGGTCGCTTTTTCGAGCGCATCATGCTTTCCAGCGTCTCCGGCTTTTTTCTTCTTCTTTTCAATGTCTTTTGGGGCGGCGCGTTGAACACGCGAGCCCATCTCCTTGGGGTCGATTTTACCCGCGAGGGAGGTTGGTGCGCCGTCCGGTTCCTTGTCTCGCCGTGGAAGAGCAGAGCGGTCGGCCGTGAGGACAAGGGAGGAGATGGCACCATAGTTGTACCCAGAAAGATCTGGTTTTCCAGCAGGCCGACCGGACATTTTGGAGTTATACTGAAAAGGAAAGAGCAAAGAAGGACAGAGAAGAAAATGCGGAGTGGAGTAGAGGTGAAAGCTGACGTGAATGCTTCGACGCCAACGCCGTCGTTTGTGAAAGAGGCAACGCTAGATGAGCAGCGCTTAGTCAGCACCTTCTGTTTCAAATATAAGCAAACAAAAACCAAAAGAAATTGATATCGCATAATACACAATAGAACCAACGTTCCATACGGAGACAACAGAAAATTATTCAACACAACCGCACTGCCAGACTAATTGCTTCAACTGGTACACACTGATGCAATGACCCTCAACAACAAACTCGAATGGGCCATCTAAATCGGGTGTCGGAGGCTCCTGCTCGCCGATGCATACATAAGAACCATCCTTGTTGCAGGTCCCAAAGACAGACAGCGTGCGACCAGGAGCTACAAACGTGGCTCTTGCATTGCCACCGCGAGATACGAGGAGTAATTTGGTACGCTCAGCGAGGTCGCCTGTAAGTTTGGTCTCTCGCAAAGCAAGCGCTTCGGCAGCCGATAACTGTTTAGTGATCTCAGCGGCGAGCACGGTGCCGGGCTGGATACCAAACGCCTCGACGACTGCAAGAAACGACGTCAGAAAAGAGGGACAACTCTCGTAGAGAACCCATACTTTGAGCAGCAGCAGACATGAATGGAGAAGGAAGGGCGTGGATGAAATTTATTTGTGGTAGAAATGAGGTTTGGTTTAACGGTACCGAGTTGGCCGGGTTTTATACGGGCCATAGGGTCTTGCGCGGGGCTAGCCTTTTGTGTTTGGTTCCACAGTTTCGGTTATGGTCAACCACTGCCAAGCGCGTCGAGGTGTGCACTCAACTTGACATCTTGCGCCTAAGACGTTGGTGAGCCCTGCCGTCAAGTATACGTTATAACACCTGTTGAAAAAGGTGAGCCCGCGAGTCTACAAACCGCTCTCAGTCAATCAACCAATCAGCCTTGGAATGGCTTGGCTTGTTTCTAGCATTGCGCATTATGTAACCTGCGGAAATCACAATAACTCCTGCACAAGCTGGGACAGCTCATTCCACCAGGACGAAGAGACTTGTCCGTTTGCTGCACGCTGACTACATGTACGTCCCAAAGACTGCATCAAATAGAAAGAAAAATCCACCAGGAGAAAACAATATGCACAACAGGCAACAAGGTAAACGGCGAGACTGAGGAAACTGGCACACGCGACGTCCTCAGTCCATTCCGCTCGGATCCGAATCGACAAGGCTATACTGTCTCATCAGGGTACATTCCCCGCCGTTCTCCAAATCAATGTTGTATGCGTAGAAATAACCCTCAGAGGAGATGACCATTACTTGCGGAAGCGTACTACAAAGGCCACGTTCAAATCCGTCAGCGACCAGACGAGATGACACTCACCCGCTCAGCCCAACCACACACCGTGCCCCACTCGTCGGTAATCTCAAAAATGCGAAATCACGTGCCGGCTCCCAAAGTTCGGTGAGCGTGTTGGGTAGATACCCCCCAACAGACGATGAAATCGACTTTGTCAAATGCAATGATCGCCGTCGAATCGCAGAAGACATGCTACTGTTCTTCTTCCGCTCGTCCACGAATGAATCGTAGTCGCCCGTTCGTCCATCTTCGGGATCTCTGCTATCCACAGACTCCATTGGACTTGAAGGTCTTTCTTTCTTGGAGCCTGTGCTACCGTTCCCTGATCCTTGTCGAGGGCCGAGCTTGAATATGTGGACGGTATCATGGGCAGAGCTGACGGCCAGTAAGCTCCCTACCGCATTGAATGACATGCTATGGATCCTGGTTTCCCGGGTGCCCCTGCGGAACTGCCAGAGCCGCTCCGCGTTAGGGATACTCCACACACGGATAACAGTGCCCTTGTCGGATGCTGTTGCGAGGAGGGTACCTGAAGGGGATATGACTAGGGCAGAGAGCGGTGATTTATGTGCGCGGATGATGTTTGTGAGCGTTAGGGTCGTCGTCGAAAACAGAAGAACATCGCCGGCTGCTGGTTGCTGTGGTGCACTGGGAGATGCTGACGTCGCAGCCGACGTTGATGGTGATGGGATGGGGGAAGGGTATGCAAGGTACGAGCTCTCCGAATTTGGAGAGAGTGCACATATTGCTATTTAGTGAACAGGTAAGAAATGGAATCACCACAGACGGGATCCGATATATACCGTCGGGATTGGGCGCAGTTTCGATAACGTGCAGAAGGCGCATATTGGATATATCGTAAATGTAAATTTCGGTCTCGAGAACGATAACAAGCGTTTTACGGTTCAGCTTGACGGCGAGGATGGAGGACGGAAAGAGAAGCTCGCAAATCATTGACTGACGCTGTTTTCTGGGGTTAATGGAAGTAATTACGGAGTAAAAGTTTGGGCATACTTTAGTATTCACGATCTGCAATTTCCGTGGGCTGGATTGAGGTTGATCTGCGGCGCCGACGAGAGCAATGAGCGAGGTGCAGAAGAGCATCTCCACGATTCCACGAGCGCCGTCGTCTGAACGTGGACCATTTACGAATGAATTTTTGTTGCGTACTGGGGCACTGTGGACGCACTCATGGTATAGACTCTTCCGAACGGATCGCAATTGGTGATGCTATAGCCCTTACGAGTGCCGACTGATATGCATCTACGACAACAATTCAACAAGACAAGTAGTTGTATGGTACTGAGAACATACGAATAGTCCTGGTTGAAGTTTGCAAAGAGCATGTTCGGATTCGTTCTTTCTGCCATGGTTGCTGTCGGCAAATGAGCCCTCGTGGCAGGAGGTCCTTCGTTTGGAAGGCAGACAAACAATGACAAACACATATCCAATCATGACAATGTGAGTTTGTTGACGTCGCTAGTGGTTGTGGTGAACTGCATTCATATCTCACCCTGATGGAGTTGTTGTATTTGTACTCTAAAATTCAGAGATATTCGGCGATAGTCATATCTTAGGGCAGTTTCGGACCCATCGGCTCGGTGCGGGTGCTACTGACCAAATACGTCTTGTCGCGAGACCATTTTCTTCCACTTTGACAACGAGTGTTACTTTGCCATGTTTTTCGCTGCCCGCCAGGTCGCTCGTGCTCGCGTTTCATTCCCTCTGAGAGCCACAAGACTCGGTGCTCCCATCCCGCGTCTCCCTGCCTATCGCACTATCGTCAGTGCGTATCGTTTTCCAGTCATTTTGGCCATCAAGTAATGCAAACTTTTTTACCAGCAACGAAATTCACAACGGACCACGAGTCTGTTGCTTTCGATGATGCTACGGGCGTGGGCACGATTGGCATCACCCAGTATGCTCAAAAGACTCTTGGGGACGTTGTTTTCGTCGACCTTCCTGCCATAGGGTCAGAATTTTCCCAAGGAGGTGGGCCTCGCGTCAACAAGTTGCATCTTGAGCGCAGCTAATGGGGTTGGATCGAAACTTGTCGCTCTAGACTCAATCGGCGCTGTGGAGAGCGTCAAGGCTGCTTCAGATATCGTTACGTGAATTCTCTTCATTCAGAGACCGGACACTGAGGGTCAAGCATGCAGTTCGCCCCCGTCTCTGGTGAGATTGTGGAGATAAATGAAAAACTCAGGGAAGAGCCCGCCCTGGTGAACCGTTCTCCTGATGTTGAAGGTAAAGACTTGATTTGGGGACATTCTCCGCTCTGAGCTATGTCAATTAGGTTGGCTCTGCAAGATAAAATTGTCTGACACAACGGAGGTGCGTCCTTGTATGTTCTTGTCGATGCTCTCCGGCTCACAGGTGGTAAAAGTTCGATGAACTACTTACACCAGAAGCCTACGCTAAAACCCACGAACCGTGATGAACCACACCACGACAGACACGGCTTCAGCTGCCATCAATCCTATCTACTGTATACATGAGCGCAACAGCGCGGGTTCTTCCGGGGTTCTTTGTAGTGATTTAGATTCCAGACGTGCGTGTTTAGATTAGATAGAATTATCATGCACAATTGTCACATTTTTCCTCTTCCGACTCTTGTGACAGGTGTCAATTCGTTCCATTTTGCCGTGTACCAATATTACCCCAACCCAATTTCAGTTGACTTGACCAGTACACCTGGGGATCAGATCGTTCGTCAGGCAAGCCAAGTGTCCTCGTGGCATTTCCCCACGGATCGATAGATTCGTTACTGTTTCCTCTTCCAAAAAATTCAATGTCGCCCTCCAGTTGGGATCGTATTGATGAGCTGGACGAGACAGACCCATTCGGCACAAACTACCACCACGACGGCCCTTACGAGGCAATCGCTTCCACCCACGCAGAGCCTCGTGCCAATGTCCATCATTCAAGGCACGCGGTGTGTCAGTTGTCTCCTCGCACTCGTCCAGCTTCCTCATAGTATCTGTCAAGTTTAACCCCCGTTCCTTGCATCCCACGCAACATCCAGTGAGCGCGCTCTTCACTCCTGCTCTTTACCCTCCTTACATCGACCTTGCGTAGGCTCTTCCAAGAGTGCCATCCATCCATGGTGAAAAGGATTGTCACTGCACCTCGAACCCGGCCGGATCCTTCAGCACAATTCTGTCTATACCTCACACATTTCTAAAGTGACCTCAACCCCAAACCACCTTCCCCGCCAGTCAAATGCGCCTGCAATCGTCACCCAACCCAACCTGTCTCGAAGTCACTCGCTAACAAGCTCTCAGATACGCTTGCCCCAGAACGCCCCAGAACGCCCCCTGAATGACTTGGGTAACAGACCGTCGTCACTCCCACCTCCTCCCTCGCAACGTTATCTTAGAGACAATATCCCTGACTTCCCACTCCATCATGATCGGCATGCTGCCCCTTATGTCTCCAGCCAAACGACAATGACCGTCTTTCCCCCACCCAGACATGCATTTCGGCTGCACGATCCAAGACTTTCGCCGCCCTCTCTATCGCGAAAAGCACGGATGATGGGGGACACAGCATCCGATGTGGGGCACGAAAGTGTACTCCTTGGACAGTTCTCACACATTCAGCAGCGCGAACCCACGCTCTTCTAGTATACAAAACATGTCTTCGGAACCTCCCCGAATACGCTATCTTCCGAAACGTCTCGTAATGCCAGCCCCACTCCAACCCCAACCACCAGAACCTCAGTTCAGATTTCCTCCGGCGGAACTTATGGTTTGGAAGGATGAATGTCCGGGGGATCGTACAGAGGGCATGGATCCTGAAGGACGGCCAGTTGTGTATCACCAAGGACCAAGACTC
>JBBPUC010000082.1:0-58390 GCA_038094375.1 Tubosaeta aff. heterosetosa
GCCCATGGAGATGACGGTGAGCGCCTGGAGTGCTACGGATATCGAGTATACGTAGAGACTGCGGATGCTTGAGGAGATTACAATGGGTCCCCTAAGTGACGCACCTAAAGCTCGCCGTGTCTATCCAGAGCCAACCAGTCTTGACGTCCCGCAGAAGCTGCGGTGCCCTCGTCCGTGGTAGAGATATATGGAATGGTCCGTTCCAGTTTCAAGAAGCCATTGTCTCTCGCAAACTGCTCCAGACAGATGGGCAGAAAGAGGGTGAGGGACACAACGACAAAGAATTCGCTGCGGACCATCAATCACCGCTGAACGAATTCGCAGCACCTTGCAAAGGCATAGCTGAGCATAGTACTATTTCCCACGGTCATTGATCTAGCAAATTATAATCTGGCTTTTGTGGACTGGGAATGATACTTACCTTGTGGGACGGATGCATTTCTTCGTCCCACTATTCTGCGATCTCGACGGTGCATATTCAACATTCAATCACCAAACTGCAGTAGCAATTACAACAAATGTCATGCGTCTACTGTGAAAGACACTAAAGTGCATACAAATTCCTGACCGTCTGGGTCAAGACATTGGGCTGATCAGAGTACCTGAAAGAGATGGCGTCAATGTCCTTGAGTCTCCCAAAGGCAACAAGAACCCACCTACACAAATCAGATTCAAGCCATCTGAAATATACGACGTCAATCCACCTTGTTTGTAAGCGAAACAGGAAACCTACATCAATCAAGGGACTCAAATCCCGATATGCACGAACACGATCCGTTTCTCCAACGACACCTCGTCCGCAGTCTCGATCACCGCCGTGTTCAGAGCCGAAGCCGCATGCTCGAAACCAACGTTCGAATGCTTGAACATCTCCTGGTAGAATCTAGTCACCACCTGGTGCGCGACCGCATCGTCCACCCGCCACAGCGTCCCAATCACCCCGTTGAACCCCGCAAACTGCATCCCAGCCGCGAGGTGGAGCACCTCGTCTGGCGTCGACGCGTCCCCCTTGGCCGTATGACACGCAGACAGGAACGCAAACTCGGAGTTCGTGTAGCGTTCCCGAATGATCCGCATCAGGGTGAGCTTTCCATCGCCCATCGCGAACCAGGAGTCGAATGGCTTTTCGGCGTGCTGCGCACCGTGGCAGGCGATGTGTACCCAGTGGTGGTCTCGAAAGGCCTGAACGGCGCCGTCGATGGTGCCCGCAGGGCCAGTGACAGTCTCGAACGCCACGCTCGCGGGCATGTTTGTCTCGTCGCGAATTCTTTGGATCTCGTGTTCTACTTCCGGGAGCTGCCCTAAGCCCGTGTCCGCACTTGGATACGCTTGACCGACCGTTGCGAACGACACCGTATTCGGTGTTCTAGAGGCGTTGCGAATTTTCCTCTGAGAACCAAGATTGTTTCGTGCACGAATGAGGGCCGAAAGAGAGGGCGCATACGAAGAGACATAGATGTCCATTAGATTTTGCTTTCCCCTTCGATACGGACCTGCGGCATGGAGCGGGAGGAGCGTGAACTTTGACGTTGGGCACCACCAGATGCGCGAGCCTGAGGGAGCTGAACATCGCTCTGCAAGACGGTGGCGATTCGTTCGACTACAGATGACCACAGCTCGCGTAAAACTTCCTTCACGTATAGCTCTCTGTGCGGCCCGTACGCATGCGAGTCCTGCGTCAACTCGGATAATTGGACGCATAGTTGGACGACGTCGGCGAGTGAGCAACTAAGGGGCACACGAATAGGTGCGCGATCATGGAGAACAACGAGTGCGTCACAGCTGTATTTGCTTGCGTTAACGATGATGACTGGTCCGCTTTCTGCAGCTCGCTGAAGATCGTCGAAGCGAGGAGGCAAGAGGAATCGTGAGAATCCGTCAAGACCACGAATTTCGTTCACCACACGCTGCCATTCCTCCTGCGCATGCCAGTACGGACCTGCTCCTTGGCTTACATTCTGCTGAGCATGCTTCTTGAGACCTGCACTCAACCTCGTGAATTTCATCCCAAGTTTGTGTCCCTGGTTATCCTGGCTTTCTAGTGTGGCCACGGAAATGTCGAAACGGGCAAGTTGATTCCACAATATCCCCCGTCCCCGCTCTAGGAGCTCAGCAGCCATCTCGAGGTTCCCATGCCTAGTAGCACATGAGAATGCATTATTGGCTGTGTTGGCTGCCCTTGCCTGCATTGTGCCATGTCTTGATTCTAGTGAAGACCCAAGGGAGGTAAAGTGATCCAGTGTATTAAGGGAGGTCTGATAAGCATCTAACACTGAGGGATGGCCATGCTTTTCTGCATCCTTGATCCAATTCTGAGATGCATTCCAAAGTTGTAATGAAGCTGCTGAACCACATTTTTTTAATAGTTGATAGGCTTCAAAAGCCCCATCTGTGGAAGGAAGTGGTTGATCAAGAGAATGAGACCCTTTAGAGGTTTTGGATAATAGAAGGGCAGTTTTAGCAACTTGAGAAGTATTGAGTGCAAAATTAGAGTGGCAGGTTGGGAATGTTTCTAATGCCTCTTTAAACAGCTTGTTTGCCTTGTTTAAGTCAGAGATGTTTTTTGTTTTACCATAACGGTCCTGGAATGAAAATGCAAGATTTTGTAAAGTGGCTCCATGATACATATGGCCAGGAGGACGGAGCTTTAGACACATCTCCTCAAGCTCAATGCATCTATCCATGTCCGTTATATCACCCAGCTTTTGATAGCGTGTCCTTATATATGCTGCAAGGTTATTCAAAGCCAAATCATGCATCTCATGACCAGTTGGGCAAAGTTCAAGCCCTTTTTCACCCATTTCAATTGCTTTATGCAGGTCTGCAATCTTTTTTTGTGCATAATAACGGTCATGTAAAGATGATGCAAATGATTCAAGAGCTATCTCATGATCTGGGTGGCCTAATGGGCAAATATCAAGCCATGCTTGTTGCATGCCTATAAGCCTGTTTAGGTCCTCTTTATTTTTTTGAATGTCATAATGCCTTGATAGAATTAATACAACCCCTTTAAGAGCCTGTATATGGTCTGTATGCCCAAAAGGGCAAATGACAAGTCTTCTTTCTGCAACCTCAATGGCTCTATTTATGTCTGCAATGCTACCATCCTGGTCATAGCGCAACTGAAATGCAACTCCAAGGTCATCTAAGATCCTATTGTGGTCTACATGATTCATAGGACAGAGATCCAATCTTACCAATCCTAGTTCAATTTGTGTGGTCATGCAAGGAACATTTTTGAGCTGCTTCCCAAAGTTGTATAGCCTTATGTCATATTTTTCCAGTGCTAAAAGACAATTATGCCCATCTGGTATAATCTAAAGTATATATTTAATGACACACAGAGTGAACAATGACACAAAGCTCACCAACACCTCAGTTGCTTTGCATGTGACAGTGAGTGTTGTATTTCTAGTAGAAAGTCCAGGAAAATTACCTAGGGCACTATCAGCAATTATATAAGAGATCAAAATGAGATTTACATACATTGCCAGATACTCCTAGACTCTAACAAGCTGACTAAATTGATTGCCACTTGACTAGCCAATTGTTGCTTGTCCCAGTCAATGGTAAGCTTCTCTGGAAGAATCCAGATACCAATCTGGATAGAAGTATTTAAAGGCCCAAAGCTATAGAGGAAATATTAAACAAGCATATTCACAAAGTATAGAATGATACCTACAAAAGGAAGGGATGATTCCATGTGATAGTCAAACCATCCTCTGATAGGTTTCCAGCACATGTGATTTTAGAAAGGTCCTTAACCCCCACAGTGACACGGATATCTTGTTTCAAAAGGGGTGATGAGAGGGTCAATTGACCCACTGTGTAAAAAGGTGAATGACTATATAAACCAAACATGAAAAACTTACCTGTAATCTGAAAGCTGATGTCCTCAGGTTTTTTGAGCCAGTACATCACAGGAAATAACCATAAAGTAGCTTATTCAAAGTAGTAAAGAAGAAAATAGATAGAGATAAGAGGGAGAGGGGGAAGAGGGGAGGGGGCAGCCAGTTCAGGCAACAAAATATGTTAGAAAATGGGATGAAAGGAAGAGAATTTTGTGTGGAAATGAAATACCAAGGTCACAAGTGGGGCTGAGCAAGAACACAGTGAAGATAGTGAGCACAGGGCTAAAGTGGGGGAGGCCAATAGAGGTGAAATAAGAGTAGAGACACTTTAAGCAAGGATGTAGAAACAAGACAGTAAGAGGTATGATAATAGAGTGGAGAAAGAGCAGAGAGACACTATTGAGTAATGGTGTTTGACAGTGTAACAAGACAGGGTAAATGTAGGGAGCCAAAGCAAAATTGAAGAATATTTGTAGTGAATGAGAGCTAAAAGAAACAGACAGAAATAAATGGACAGATAAGCACAACAGGATGAGACAAAGAATAAGCAGCTAGATCAGATTGGTAAATTTAGCAGAAAGGTATAGAGGGAAGTAGCAAGGAAGGGCAAAGAAAAGGAAGAACTGATAAGAGACTGATACTACAGCTGGATTTGTGTGACTCACTTGCAAGCAGGGATGAGACTAGTGCAGGAAGCATATAAACAATTAAGGATTGACACTAAAGGTAGAATTTAGATGACTCACAAAAATAGAGGGGAAGGTGACAGAAGCAAAAACAGGACAAAGTAGAGCACCAAGACAGGAACAAAATGGTAAGACCAGGAGCAAGAAGCTGACAGGCCAGAGATCTGAGACAAGTTTAATACAGCAAAACAATAGATAAGAGAACAACTCCAAAGAAAGAGGGAAGTAACTCACGGGAACAAAATGTGAAGATTGTGTGTTGAATGGGGAAGGCGAGATCAAGAGGGAATGCACGCGCAGTTTCAAAACTGGATGGTACGACGTGCGATAGTGTGCTACAGAGGGTAGGTAGGAGGCAAAAGGACGCGGAGGCAGGGGGACAGTGGGAAAGTGGGAATTACGAGATGTTTGAGTAGATGACAGGTGACTAGAAAGTGGTAATGATAATTATGCAAGAGATCAGTAGAACAAGAATGTTCTACAGAACGAGAAACCGAGGGGATGGATAGTAGGAGCGGGAGCAGACCCTGTCACGCTAGCGGGTAGAAGAGGGCCGAAACGTTGATGTGATGAGAATTTCACGTCCAGGGAAGATGAACTAGGGCTATAATCGAAGAGTGTGTGACAAGATCGGTAAGATCAGCGAAGATTGAAGGCGGTAGTAACACTCACATAGGCGGCGATGACGAAGCGCTCGTGTAGAACGTTGAAATGTAGCGCTTGAGAACACTGAGAATGAACCAATGGAGCCTAGAAAATGGGGCAACGACCCGCTAGACAGATGGAGTCGGTCGAGGCAGCGCGACCAGCAGTGAGGGAGGTGGGAGTCGGAAGCGAAGTCGAACGTTGAGGTGCATCGCCACGAGGCTGAGGTCATAATAGCCGCCGGAGAAATGGCAACACCTGATTGGTTAGATCCAAAGGAGGAGATAGACGACGCCAGAAATAACATCAATATTTGCTATCCATCTAGTGATAGCAGCTAACGAGATCATGACTGCGCCCGCCATCCAACCAACGCTAGAAAAAAAAACTGGTCCGCCAGGTATCATGACTCCACTTGATCGACCCGTTTGACAGCGTACATCTGCATCCATCCCGGAGGCCTTGTTCGACGTCAACGGACCAAAGCATGGGTATCGCCAGCCAGACCATCAAGACGAGGAAAAAGAATGAGTAACGGATACCGCCCGTGCTATCTGCGATCAGGCCAACAATCAGCGGCCCCACAAGTGAACTTGACTAGTCCATCGTCAGCATCAGCATACTAAAAAGGCAAGGACATGTACCTCGTCTGTAATGGAGAACAAGGCGTACCACCGCGCCTCTTTGCTCGGTTGTTAACCCTCCGACTTTCGTCCACCTCACAAACGGGACAAAGCCTAGACAGCCATAGGCTAGAATACACGACACGAGTACCACAAGGAGCACGAGGACTTGTAGATTTGACTGCCCTCACCGACGCTGCAATACGGGGAAGACGAGCGAGCCGGGAACCCCAAACGCAGGGGTGGTCGCACCAGTGAGCACCAGCGACGAGGGTGCATATGTAGGGTCGCCTTGCCGAATAAGATCGCCGTCGAGGTGATTGTCATGAAACCTATCATCGATCAAAATCAAACAATACAGAGGAGGATGGGAACACACTGTCGGAGAGAAAGAACCATGCAGCAAGAAACTGAAACGTATGCCGTAACCGTCTGACAACTTCAACATCCCCAGTCTCTTCCACGCAGCCCAAATCACTGTCCAGACGCCACATCTATCCCCATCCTCCTCCCCATGCAGTGAGCCGGGCAACAAGAGCGCAGCTGGAACCGAAATGATCCACCATAACCCGATCGACCCGATAGCGAACCGGAGCGAGAACGTTGATCCGTGCAGACGCGTCACCGGGATGAGCGTGAGCAGCAGAAGCAGTATTCCTGCGCAGTACCCCGAGGCAATGCCTTGTGCTGAGATAAGTGACGTCGCACGCGAGAGCGTAGTTGCCTACGCTTTGTTGGCGACCTGGTCCTTGCCTAGTACAGAGGCACCGAGTAAGGGTGCCGAGGCGGATTCAGGGTCTCGAAGGGCCCCGTCGTCGATTTCTGTGTTAGTGGACACGTGTCGGGTATACATCTTGTCGAGTTCGCTTTACGCTTTGATCACTTTGGGGGATTCACGCGCGAGAAAGGGGAGGTACGCGTTCATGGCGACGACGGGAGCACCAAAGTTGACATTGGGGCATATCGCAAAGACGGTGGAGAGGATCCACAGGGGAGATGCCAATGACGGATAGATGAACAGGATGGCCGCGGAAGCGCCAGAGAACGCAAACGCAAGAAGAAGTGGTTTCCAGCTCGTCACTGAGAGGTATGCTGACACCGACTTATGGCGGTCTGCGATGCTGTCAGTAGAAATGACGGTGGGCGCCTGGAGATATGGAGTATACGCGGAGATTGCGGATGTAAGAGACTACAACTTGGAATCTGCTGAATGGCGCACCCAAAGTTCGCCATGTTTACCCCAAACCAATCAATCTTGACTGGACAGCATCCTGCAGAAGCCGCAGTGCCCTTGTCCGCGGTAGAAATACATGGAATGGTCCGCTCTGGTCCGAAGAAGCCATTGTCTCTCGCAAACTGTAGAAAGACAGAGAGCGACACGACGACAAAGACTTCACTGCAAACCGTTGATACCAGACAGTCACCACTGAACTGGAAGGCGAGACGAACTAATTCCCACGTCTCGTAACCGGCCCGATGACGCGAGCAAAGTAAAAAAGGTCGTCGGGGGAATCAAGATACCGCGCTCGAGCCATGAGTGGGTGGTGTCGTTGGTCCGCATCGATGGGGACGATCCATGATGCGACGGGGGCTCTCAAGGAACAGACGCAACTCCTCGGAGGGTCCGAACGCGCGCGAACCACGTGGATGAGGATCAAGCACGTGGATGAATCGTCCGACGGAGATAAGCTGTGGTAGGAGCGGATAGAACGCATATCAACGCACCGCCGATAATTGATAATTCTAGCATGTGGAAAGTCGTCTCACCCATTTCCTGTTTCAATGTCCACTGAAGGGTGGCCGATTCGCATACGTGTCTCGTCCAGGATAAGTAAAGCCTTGGCTGTAAATAAAGTGGCTCGTCCAAGAGACTCGGTGTACAACAGTCGTGCTCAGAAGATTCGAATAAAGTAAATTGGACTTGAAAAAGACAACACTGTACACTATCTGGCACTACATTGTCGACTCTAATAAACATAGTGGAGATAAATAGGAAATTTGTGGACCCTTTTTAATCCTTTCGACATAGACATCGCGTCTTCCGCGCACAAAAAGAGTGTGTTATACCATTGATGAAATATTAGGAAAATGAACCTCTCGCACTCCTGACGCCTCTTATCTCGGAATTTTTAAAGACCACGTGCCTCCAGGCGGCTGCGGAAGATCTTTTGGAAGCCAGGGACGTGGTCAAAGTCCATGAGGGTGTAGTGCTGTCCAGGAACGTCCGTGTACGAGGGCTCGCCACGAGAGAAGCCTTCCCAAGGCTTGAGTTGGTTGTTCAACCAATCAGCCTTGCTACCCTTGAGAGGAATTGCGTAGAAGACATCGACGGAGGCTGAGGTGACATGTTAGCAAGCGTGGTAGAAGAACAAAGAGGCTTCAACTCACAGACTGAACCACTTGGTTCGTATGCCTTTCCACATTCGATCAACGATCCAGCGATGTCGACCCAGTGGTCGAGCCCCTCGGGTGTCAACTGGAGCTCGACGAGTCGCTCAGGAGGAGACAACTTCCAGACGACATCCAGCTGCTCCTTGCGCGTCAGAGGCCTCAAAGAGGGCGCAAGTTCGTTGGCGTCTTGCTTGCTCACCAGACCAAGGAAGTATGCGAGGTTGAGCATACCGCCCGTCCAGTCAATCTCGTGCATCCGGTCGGCGATGTGAGGAGGAATGTTGATAAGACCAGTAAACTTGACTTCCTCGCCCATCGCTTCAAGGCGCTTGGCGACCTCAAAGGCGACGACACCTCCGTAAGAGTAGCCAGCGATCGCATAGGGACCGTGGGGCTGAGTGCGCTTGACGGCTGCGGCGTAAGAGGAGACCATCTCGTCCATCGAACCAAAGAAGGGGTGCCCAGGCTCGAATCCACGAGCGCGGAAGGCATAGAATGGCCGCTCATTGTGGAAGTACTTGGCGAGGTTGACGAAGATGAGAACCTCTCCGACACCGGGGTGAACCATGAAGATGGGGGTCTTGTTGCCAGTGAGGTTAAGGGGGACAATGGGGTCGTACTCCTCAGTAGTCGCATCCTTTGAGATCAAAGAGTCGACATATTTGCTCAAGCTGGAGAGGACAGGGTGCTTGAGGATCTGGATCGTGGGGATCTCTGGCAAGTTGAACGCAGACTCCCCATCGCGCTTCAGCCTGATCACGTCGATGGAGGTGCCACCGAGTTCGAAAAAGTTGTCGCCAGCAGACATGTCGCTCACGCTCAAGTTGAAGATGTCAGCGTAGATACGAGCAAACGTCTTCTCGGTCTCAGTGCAGGGGGCGACGAAACTGGCGCCACGAGCGGTGTTCAATAATTCCTCTGCGTGGGCAATGTGCTTCGCAAGCCCTCCCTGCTTGAATTGGTTGAGCAGACGAGCCTTGGAGAGCTTTCCGAGGGTGGTCTTCTCCATCTGAGCGGCGGGAATCGGAATGATGAGCTGAGGTGGGAGAGTGATCAATTTAACAGAGATGTCGCGGAGGGCGCGGTGAGTGGAGAAGAGCTTGGCGGGTGCGTCCTCGTCACTGAGGCTGAACGTGGGAGCGTAGAAAACAACAAAGCCCTCGGTTTCTTGGCCAGGCGCACGGTAGGGTGCAGCAGCAAGGAATGAGTGGGTAACACCCTCAACGTTCTGCAGGTGAGTCTCGAGTTCCGGGATACCGTACGAGACACCGTGAACGATGACAGTGTCCTTGATACGTCCGCTAAGTCTCATCTTGCCGTTTTCAATGATACCGACGTCACCGGTACGGTACCAGCCACCCTCGATGAAGCTAGAAGCCGTCGCTTCGGGGTTGTTGTAATACCGGACAAAGACCATCGGACCCCGGACCTGGAGTTCTCCGCTTTCGCCGTCACAGCGAGGTGTGACACCGTCGGCGGGATCCACAATGCGCATCTCGCATCCAGCAACGGGCGTCCCGAGCTGCAAGAACTCGTAAGGAGGAGGCGTAGCGAGCACATCAACAGGGTCGTAAATGCAACCAGCGCTAAGAGGCTCTCCGTTAGATCACAATCTTCTCAATAGCCAGAAACTTACCAAGTCTCCGTCATACCAAAACCGGCAGAAATGACGAATGAGGCATCCCCGTTCTTCGCGAGATTCTTCAAAGTCCGAGTAAAGGCAACGGCGGTGCTGCTGACAACAGCTTCACCACCACTGTTGACCCGTTTGAGAGAAGAGAGGTTGAATTGACCAAAGAGGTCTGTGCGCTTTTCGAAGTCGCGGGTAATTTTTGCAAGCAAAAAGTTGGGCGCAAACGAGACTTGGATGGACTGTGTTCAGAAGAGTAGTCAGTCGAATGTCACTCCAAGCGCGATATATCACAAACCTTTTCCTCGATCAAGCGAAGGTATCGCAATGGGTCTGAGAGGATGGCAGATGCGTGAACGTGCAGCTGCGAGGCACCGTACAAGAGTGGTGTAACGTGCATTTCGAGCGATCCAGCGACGTGGTCGAATCCGACCCCTGGAATTTCAACGTTAGCACAGTTCACCGCGGGGAGTCAAATATCATGAAACTCACAGTTCATGATTTTGGATTCTGGAGTAAGGCCGTAGCTTTGACCCTTGGCACGACACGCAGCAATGATGGTGCGATGCGTGTGGACGACGGCCTTGGAGAAACCAGTCGAGCCAGAGGTCAAGAAAAGGATAGCTTCGTCATCCGCCTTTGGTTGGTGAACTTCGAAGTCTACATCCATGGTCTCCGACGAAGCTTTGAGCTCAGAGAACAAGTGAATGTCGAGACCGGAGATCGATTGTAGCTGCTCTGCGCCACTCTCGCTCGTCAGCCAGATTGCTGAGGAGAAGAGGTTCTTGATATGGTTCACGTGACCCTCTTTGTGCGCTTGTTGAGCACTCAACGCGGGCTGCAAGCAAGGCACGTATCCAGCAAGCAGGCATGACCAAACAGCGGCCATGTTTTCCTCGTGTTCGGTGAGGTAGACAACGACAACCGAACCGGTAGGCTTGCCCCAGGCACGGAGGGACTTGGCGAGAGTGTGTGCATACTGGTAGAACTGGCTAAAGGTTTTTGTCCTGATGGAGGAGTCGTGGGCAGATGAAGTGATGAAGCTGAGCTCGTGATCAGGATATTGCTGAACAACACGAGAGAAGACGCCAAGAAGTGTCTCCGGGACAGTAGCGTTTGAAAGCGAGGCCTTCAAATCGTGGATGGCGTTGACAGGGGCGACGAGAGAAGAAATAGAAGGAGCCATGAGTTATGATAAAAGTAGTGGAGGTGAATATATAAGAAGTAACTTCTGAGAGACGTCTAGTGGATGAGAGAGCTTGCGAGTTGTTGTGGAAAGCAAGTCTGCTCGAACAGACATCTTATATACCTTACCGGTGACCAACTTGAATCTGGCTGTGTGAGCAACAAAGTTGGACGAGTTACGTATCTGCAGTGAATTAAGCTAGTTAGCGCCGCTCACGCACCATAATCCATATGCACACTGGCTGATCGAAAGAATAGTGGCCGGTGTGCCCAGCAACGGAGTCACTCAACCAGCGTATCAAATCAAGGCGCGACAATGGCGATGAAATTGGAAAGTGCTTGGCTGGTTCGATTGATAATGAACCAGTTCATATATGCAACTCCGCTCCGGCCCGCTACTCTTCCATCCACAATGTGCGCGCTCCTCGTTCAATCACGCAGCTAACTTGCGCCGAAATGAGTTGCCAAATCGCCGCTCAGATAGGACGCTTCGTGGAGCAACTCACTTGCACAAATTAGCAGTCTAATCTCAGATGCATTGCTCCATGATCCGCAGGGCCCGCCGCACTTCACGTCCCCAGCAAAGACAAACGCCCCATGATCTGGTATACCATTTGCAACCATAGAGTTTGTGATCGTCTTTCTACTGTGCAGACAAAATATTGACATTCCCCCAACCTATGCAATGCGGTTTGGCCTACAGCGCCTTAAACGCCTTAGCAACACGCGTATCTCAACATCTAGACGATCTGAAAGTTTAGCTATGCGTTGAAAATAGCATCTCTTACACTGCCAACTTGTACAGACCCTTGTTGTACACACTGGGATGCGTATCCCAGCACCAATACTTTGGGGTATTACGGGTCCTTTTCACGAACTTGATTTACTTGTAAGCTTCAAACAAGCCAAAGCGTGTTTCCTTTCCAAAAATCACTGCGTAGCACACGCATACATTGTCCATAAAACTACTACCGGTGCATTTTAGTCAAGCCAAGGGTTTCTAACCGTAATACTGGCCTATCGCGATGCGAGCTAGGTCGTATCCAATATTTCTCATCATGGACTAACCCTTTTTGCAAAATCGCAACCAAACCTGTGGATCAAGGTTGACGCTAAAGTGTAAGGCGCTGACAAGTGATGGAAGCCACATCAGGTTAGGATATATGTTTGCGACGATCCCTCCAATTAATACCGGGCTGTGTGTGCCACAGTCAGATATTGTATCCATCACCCAGGTTTGTCACCAAACGAGTCAGAAATATCGTTCCTCTGTGGATCCGAAGTCATTTACCAACACGGCTTTCTTCCAAGACTACCCATCCCGCCGGCCTGTAAGTACGATCATCGGATATTATCCGCGATCGGATGGTTCGTAAGACTGTCATATCTGTACCTCGCTTGAGCTAATCTGCTCTCAAACTCATAACCCTACGTTCGATCTACTGGTTTCTACGCCACTACCAATGCTAGTCGCCACTTGAATAGATCCCCTCCTGGTTCGTGTGGTAACACACGGGGACTCTGGCGTGGAGCAAATTGGATCTGGGAACAGGTATAATACCAACAGTTTGTAGTGTAAAACTCGCCAACCACTCAGCTCCCGCCCACTGCCATAATACACCCATCTGCCTCCAAAATCACTGGCAAGCTTCCGGTGCGTTTCCACACTAATACGCCAGCGTACCGGTGAATGAAAGTCGGTTAATGATTGCCCCCGAGGTCGCCGATGATATCGAACGTCATGTTCTTCTCGAACCTCTTCAGTGCGAAGTTTGAGTCCCCGTCAAATTCATCTGCCAAGGCACTTGTGTTCCGATTGACACGAAATTACTCACTCTCGCTCGGCATCATAGTCAAACACTGTCTGCGACGTGGTGGAATGGTTGTTGGAGGGTATTCAATTTTGCATCGTTTGCTCGTTGCCCGTGAACAAGATCTTTAACATGTTTATGCGACGCCGGCTGCCAAGTCACCCTCTCCTGAGTCCTGACCTCTGATCCGGGGCTGATGCACCGTGTGGTCAATGCTGTAAAAATCCCGGCAACATTCCTCCATCGCTTTCTCCCACAATGAGACCGTGCCGGGTTCAAAGGTTGGGTTGTATACGGGGCAAACGGCAGATTATCAAGCCAAAACACATAACTATTCGAAATGTTCGGCCTCTCGTACGGCCCGAAAATCCTCCGCACTCACGACGTCCGAGAGTGCTAAGAAAATGATTCCGGCGACCAACTATGTTCCCTAGCGGTGCCAAGCTCGCAAAGTTTAGCGATTACGTCATTGAAGGACGCTTCAGTGCTCCAGTCAAATGAAGAAGGCTATACTGATCCGATTTGGTACTTTGAACTCTTGAGGGTCTCTTATCGTGAACCCACAAGTCACACCCATATCCAAGTTGTGACTCATAGCAGAAACAGTTTCGCGGTAGCCATGCGTGTGCTATCCAAATAGGAGTTCAATAATGTCCGGTTGCGCACAGGAATATCAATCTCGGAGTATCATCACGCGCGAGCATCCCGTCAAGTAGCCGCAAAAACAAAGTTGATCTAAGCTCAAGGCGGTAGGCTTGCGCAGAAAATCATTAGGGCGTTGGTCCAGTTCCCATGGCGTCAAAAAAGCTGATCACAAAGCTGTGACGAGCCACCACTGCTGGTCACGCCACCGTCGATATGTGCACTGGCTGAAAACTAGGCTAGTAGTTCGAAAACAGACCAAAGGGCCATGCTTCATGTTGACATTTCGGACTGAAAATACTCTGTCCTAGTCGATGCGGCTGTGCTCCTGCATTAAAGCACTGCATGATGCCATCGCTGCCAAGCTTTAATTTCGAGAGCAGACAGTGCGGTCGAAAGAAAGTGGTTTAGGCCATTGCATGACCCATCACCTTCGAGCATTCCGTCGGCCTTCAAGTTCATCTTACTCCATCCGTTCGTATCTGCCACGTTTATATTCTTCAACACACGTTCGACTGATCAATCTCAAATCGTAAGTACGCTGTTTGCTCCAAGTGCATCGTTTAACCAAGTTGCTCGCATAGATCTTCGTTTCGTCAGAATCATCGCGACTCAACTATGCAGGCGCTTAGATTCGAAAAGACGGGTTCCTTCGACGAACTTGCCCTCCGTACTATCCCGAAGCCTGTGCTCACTCCGGGAGAGGCTCTCGTCCGCGTAAAGGCCGCTGGCATCAACGGGGTAAGCCATCTTCCGCTCTCCTCGTCCTTACACATCTCCTATGACCCCATTACACCTATTCAAAGCGACACGACGCTCACCATTCCTTTTTGTTCTATTCTATTGATCGTCGTTCGATCCCCGGGGTACTGGTTCGCCCACATCAAGTCCGATGCAGCAGCGGTGTTGGGTATCTTACCCTTTGTGACGGTACCACGTACCCCTGGACGGGACTTTTCTGGCCAAGTCATTGACGCCCTAGACGACTCGGGCGCGCTTGCATCCACATGGATTGGTGCACAGGTGTGGGGTACTGGCGGTCAGCGCGGATTCACCTCCGACGGAACATTCGCAGAGTGAGCGTCCCGTTTCCCTCTGATGCGGCGGCAGCGGTTGCTACGCCTAGTCCGGAGGCGTTTCTGACGTATTTTGACTTTGGTTTGATGTAGGTTTGTAAAGGTCCCATTGGCCGCGCTGAGCCGCAAGCCCGAGAGTTTGAGTCATGTACAGGCTGCAAGCATGACTCTCCCGTGGCTCTGCGCATTCATCACTGTGGATACCCTTGCCAACGTTAAGAAGGGCGATAATGTCATCATCATCGGTATACCTATTTTACTCCTCCGAAGGCAGTACCAATTCATGCGGTTTACAGGAGCCCGCGGTGGTATCGGTTCGGCTGCGGCGCAATTATGCAATGATAGAGGTGCTCGGGTGTTCGGAACGTATACCTCGCTCGCAAAGGCGACACCACCGTCATACATCACGCCCATCGAGCTCTCCTCCAACACAGCCATACGTGACACGATCGCGAAAGAGGGTCTTCAGAACAAGATCGATGTCTTGCTCGACTGCGCGGGGTATGATCAGCCCTTCAACGACGCCGTCTTGACCATGACTCCGAACGGTACCGGTCGCGTGGTGGTCATGGCCGTCCACGCCAAGGACGGCTTGTTCCCGGTCAACTTGCGCGCGTTTTACACCAAGGCATTGACACTCAAGGGCATGAGCTCGAGCATCCTCGGATCCGCCGACGTCAAGGCGTTCTTGGATGTGCTGGCTGCCAAAATCGACAGCGGAACCTTCCAGGGACCACAGACCGTCAATCCCGTCGATATCAAAGATATGTCGGCGGTGACAGCTGGACTGAAGGAGATATTGACGCGGTCGTCGCATGTTCGTTCGGTCATTGTCCCGTGAAAGGTCGGATTTCTTGTAAATACATACATAGTATGATAGATATTTTGTAAATGGTATATAGGAACAGCTTCAGTCACATGTTGTCGTTATCGCTTGTTTCACAAGTCGACTTTGTTGGGCAATCATGTTTGTCGCTGCAGCAAAATCGCGAGTGGGTACCACATCACCCCGTCCCTATTAGCGCACAAACCCCGACCGTTATACTTACTGAGAATGACACAGTCGAGCTGTCTCATACAGCAGCGCGTGCACACACGACGCACTGGAACGATACGGAAGATAGTGGTGCATGATTAGATCACCCAGAGCCACCAGCATCGCACAGGTAGAGAACTGACCCAGCCCGGCTCGCGCAGATGAAGATGCACCGGAGAAGACTGGCGCGACGGGCCTGAGGCACATGTGGTATACCGTCCAGGGCCAAGCCAAACGCCATTGTGGAAGATGGCCCACACACTTTGCAAACAGTGGGACGCAGGCACGGTCAAGCCCCGTCATGTGGGGATTTGCTGAGCGTCGCAACGTGGCGTGCGAACACGTTCCGAGCGAGCCGCACCAGGCATGCTCGATAGGTGAAGCTTGTGTTCATGTATCGTGCAATACGGTCGTCCCCATGCGTCATTCAGGTACAGGGCAAAAGCGTGGCCGCGACTGGCCACGCAAGTCCTATCCCGAACACATGGCACATCACTAGCGTCGCAAGGAGTTACAATGAAACCTAACGGACAAAGTTTCGTATCAAAACGAATTACAATACGTTCCGGTTCGCACTGACCGCAATCTGTTGCAACATTTAATCCTGCTGTTCCTCTGATACGCTAGGAGAGAAACGTAGCGTACCGTTCTGAAAGGGTGAACAAGGATCCGCCCGCGGCCTAATTCATCGATTGATCCCCCGACAGTAGTAAGGCTACAAGCCTGATGCGTGGCAGAGCGTCAAACTAGTTGAGAATAACAACTGAAGGATCTGTGCGAATCATGCAGAGCACTCTCGTGAAAGAGGGAAGTAACACTGGCGTGATCAAGACAGGCAAACAAGCGGCTAGTTGTACAAAGTGAATGTTGATCAAAATGCGGCAGTCACATTGATATTACTTGCTCTCAGCAAACGGCTTCTGAAAAGCATTCTTAACGTCTGCGAGCGGGTGACCAAACGAGGTAACGCTCGCAGCGCTAGAGTAATGCAAGTATGACCGACAGCTATGAACGATTAACCTACTAGCTCCCTCGCGGAAGCGCCAGTACCCTGGGACAAACAAGTCAAATGCAACAGTATGAGCGCTTCAAGTTCGAATCTAGGACAGATGTGTCGTAAACGCGCCTGTACATGGTTCCGTTCATAAAAGGATATCCGATAAACAATATGTAAGGGTCCCGCGATGCTCGAGACGCTGAAAAGTAGCAAGTACGGCGGCGGCTTGTTATCGAACACCGTCAACGCGTACCCTGCATGACAGGCGACACTTTGAGCATAATGGTCAAAACCGATCGCCAGCGTCACTCGCCCAGGAGGTCCACACAGCAAGTGAGCGTAGCTCAAAGATGGAGATGACGGCCATGACGACGCAGGCTCGGAAAACAGCAGATTGGGCACATGTACTTGCCAGTCGCATGTCATCTCCTGCAGTGGGTCGAAACTCAAAAAGCTCGCTGGAAACACAAGCCGCAACGAATCTGGTTTCGTAGAGGCTGTTGAGTGAGAAAAAGGAAGAAACTGCGTAGTCCTCACAGAAAGCGAACCGAGTTGTGGCATATGCCAATGCGGCGTTCGATGGCCATAACGTTTCAAGATCACGCTCACCGGGTCTTCCGTAATGCACATGCACAAGATTGCAGGCACAGACGACGAGGTCATACGTAAGTACGTGCTTGATACGAGGTATCTCGGTTTAGTGGTTCCACTCGCCAGAGTCGATATCGCACAGTTACGACGTAGGATGGAACGAGACGCGACGAACACTTGAGCTTCCAAAGAGTATAGGTGGTGCAATCAAACACCGACAAAATGAACCCCCTGTTTTCAACGGCGCAGACGTGGAAAATAACGCGAAACTTACGGAAGGTACGAACGCAGACATGTAAGAGAATCCTGGGTAATGGCCTCAGGTTCTATCAGAACCCGCGTCCAGTGTCGCATCTGATGCAGAGCTGGATGGGCGGCCATTCCGTTATTTGTTATCGCCATGTCCTGTGCGATTCGCACTCTCCAGCTGAGTCCCCGCCTCCGTCGTCGAGTCCGCATTACAACAAGTGAATAAGGCGCACTTCAAGCTCCGCCGACATTCCCTAGCCAATCATATTGGAGCATCCACTGATCCGTTCTTTCTCCAAGCCTGCGGGTCAATTGTCAGGTACTAAGTGTGTTCACGCGCCCATTTCTCTGTGTTGGAAAGGAGATGGTGCCTTTCTTCGTTGCCAACCAGGACATGTACATTGTTCTGATTTTGGAAAAACAAAACCTTTGACTGCAATCCTTCCAATATTCTAGAGGCGTTCCAACTCTCATCGAACCATCTTTCCTGCATAAAAAAGTGTATTTCATTAACGAACGTGGTACTCCGAGGTTTAAATCAGATAATTAACTACACAAAATAGAGAGTGGGCAGACAATAAAATACCTCCAGTAATAATAGTTAAGTCCGAGTTGATACCAATATTAATCCAAGAAATACCGCGCTTATCATACATAAATACCACAAAATGCGTTTTGTTCCGGTACTCATCAAAGATGAGGATGCGGGAGTCTGTCAATCGCAAAAGAATTCTTCTAGACCTTGTTTGAAAATGGTCAAACCGTTCTCGATCGTTTCATCTGTACCGACGAAGGTAGCGCGGAAGTAGTTGACACGCTGACATTTAAATCATGAGCACCGGATACAAACAATGTAGGAAATCACACGTACATCAGCGATATGGCTGTCAGTCGATGCGCGCCCAGTACGATCCACGATTGCAAAGGTGGAGGCAGGCATCATCACTAAGCCACAGTCGAGAAGTTTACGGAACATGTCATCCATCAACTCCGCCGTGTTCGATACGGGCCCTCCAAGAACCTTGTTTTCTTCGATCCGGTAGCGGGAATGACGATCGAGATTGATCTTGATCCATACGAACATGCCGGATTGTGGAACTTCCGCCGACGCGAGACCAGTACTAGCTATCTCGCGTTCGAATACTTGCATGAAAAGGTTCCGTCTGCGTTCGTACTCGCGGCAAAGGGACGAAGTCCATTTCATGAAACCGTCTATGCCCCAGCCATGGCATCCGAGGAGCTCTGCAATGAAGGCCTGCCCCATACCGTGTGGGTGTTGCGAGGACGAGTCCGTGAGCATATCTAGTCGCTCTGAAAGGAACTCGTTGCTTGTAACCCAGCCCAGACGCATTCCCGGTGCCAGAACTTTGCTGAAGCTATTTCACAAAATTGGTTAGATTTATAGTCATCAAAGAGGTTACCAGGACTCGCCTATCCAAGCGCATCACACGTCCATCGTAGTCCATAGAGAGGAAGGAGCGAGGGAGAACCTCGGACATAGCGCGAGTGAAACCGTACTGTTCGACTGTTTCTTGAGAGATATCGAGATCATATTGTAGGAAGAAGTATGGGTCATCCTCAAGAATAATGACATCCCAATCGCGTGCGATTTGATAGATCTGCCGGCGCCTCTCGAGGGAGAGCGTGCTTCCGGTTGGGTTTTGAGAGCACCTAATCGCGCGTGAGATAGAATAATGACTTTGGAGTGTGGCATTACGTACGGGATCGTGTAGAGTACGTGTGGACGCTTTCCTTGCGAAGCTTCATCCCAGTTGGCTAGAATACGCTCCATATCGGATGGTATGAGGCCATCCTTGTCCATCCGGATGGGCACCCAGTCGATGCCAAGGGGAAGCGCTGCATTGGTCATAGCCGAAAATGTGAATTCCTCGCAGAGGAAGGAGTCACCGGGATCACCCAAGAGCCGGAAGCATTTTGTGAGCGCGTCGGCATTTCCGAGGCTAAGAGAGACGGTATGCTTTGGCGGTGCGTGGATACGGTCGTTAAGGTCTGCAAGAGCATCACGGACATGCTTCAAGCCAGCGCCAGCACCGTATGCCATGGCTGTTCTGAGGCTAAGCTCGCAAGGCTCATCCTTGAATGAGGAAATAATCTGCTGTTCCCCGGTGCCTGTTCTCCAAGCTTGGACGGGATCCTGCTCGCGAATAGATGGAACCAAAAAGTTCATCTCGCAGAGGGGATACAGGGAGTGATGGGGATCACCTATAATGCGGCATAAACGTGAGTAAGCATGGCCAGTCGGTGATGTCGGATGGCATACCATTGCCCATGTTGATCGTACCGGGCTTCACTTGGGCGACTTTCCAAATGGCCTTGATAGGGTTCGGGCGTCTCGCCCTGGCCTCCGCGGACAAGTGGCGGGAGAGGTCAGGCTGACGAGATTTGGATGGGAGAGCACCAGCTCTGTCATGCGAGGGTGATGGCGCAATGAAAACCATGGTACAAGGAAAGAAAGGGAGGAAATTGTGAGTAGTTAGGATGATTGCCTCTGCTTTTGAAGGCGTGATGAGTTCACCGCCCTAGATCTGGCTTACGACAAATGAGTCAAGGGAAATGAAGACGCCAAGAAGAGCTAATCACGTTGGGTGATTGAGCGGGCCAAACCAAACACAGCCGAGCAACGAAGGCGTTGTGGGATCGCATCGCGGATGCTGGCGTGAGCAAGACAACGAGCGGAGGCAAGCCGAAATTAAGATCTGATTTGATCCGAACCTGATGGCTGTTTCCCTGCTGTACAGATTACATAAACATTCAAATTTAGAAATCGAACCAGCTCGCAGATCACCATGGCGGTAAACGATCATCCCACATAACTCAGATTTGCGCGTTCATTCACAACCATATGCTCGTGCAGAGGTATAATAATACTGTCCATATCCATACAGGATATAACACTTTGTGTGGTAAATAAAAAATAGTCCTTGTCACAAGAATTTGAGCGGTCATTCGCACTACGCTGTGGAAACATTAAATCCCATCAAGCAGCCTCCAATCCAGCCGCACACAAGCCACATCCAATGCACTCCAAACAGGCTAACGACGCGGTAAGCGCCATTCAGTGCGCCCAACGTAGCAACGACTCACCAAGCCCGCCGCAGCACGCGCACAGGTAGCACGGGCAACAAAGTGGGTTCTCAAAGGAACCTGGATTGCATCATGTCAGATCATGATTAGCCACGATTCACTTTTAACTTGTGGTCATCTTACCTTTGCAGCAACAGTAACTGAGCATGATGCCTGCGATCAACACGAGGAAGAGTCCGACGAAAATAATAATGAGATACACTGGCGACGCTAGTTAGCCATTGCCACTACAGCATGTGGTAAATAACCTTACATTTGTTGCTTGTGAAGGTGGAACTGGACCTCTTGCTTAATGGACTACCGCCCGCGCCATGCCCTAGGCCAATCAAGTCCAACAGTTCGACGTCGGATGCGCATGAGATGACCAACGTAACGCCGACGGCAAGAAGAAAGAGTGCGATAGGGAGCAAAAACTTCCGTAGCCTCGCCTGGTGGCAGGCCCGGTGACCAGCAGGGTTCGTGGCCGAGGCACAGGAACATTGGCGCTTCGCGTTCAAATGAACCTGGCATTGATTACCAGACTTGTCGTCATTGCACGGCTCAGCACGGTACGTGCACATTGAGCTGGGGAGAGGTTGTGTCAGTACTGTCGCCATTGTATCCGTGGTTACGCTGATGGAGGTGGTGGTTTGAGGTGAAAACAGCCGCTGCCAAGAGGTGACATCCAGCACTGCCACACCCTGCCGCACCACAGCGCAAGATGGTCGAGCGCCACCATTTGATGCTAGTACACTCGTGACATACATGTATAGAGACTACATATAAGCACAGCCCGGTCAAATCACTGATCGCCAAAGTGTCGTTCATCCGCTTCTCGCACCTGCCGTGGCACGGATTCCAAACCTATTCCGGTTATTCTACAGGTGAGTCACGGCGAACACTGCCAGACAGTGATCTCTTGGTTGTTGACCGGGCTTGTGCAGATGCGCTAGGCTTACAAGGAAGATAGCCAAGACTACTGATCCATCCTAACTTGGTGAATACAGGTTCAGTGAAACCAATATTGATGGACAATCCCGCGGTGAATGTACTGACTCAATGACAACAAACGTAAGAGCACTGCACACCACACTCAGTTGACGATGTCTGGAGGATAAAATAGTCCTCGGAGCAAGTCTATTCCATATAGTAACAGTACCGACCATCGATGTTGCGTCGCATTCGATTCTGCCATAATCTATGTGTCAAGTGAGTTCGCTTTCAGACTATTGTATACTAGGTTTGATTCACAACTGGGTTGGTTTGCGCAGAAGCTTTGCATTTCTCCTTTGCGCCAGCGATGCAAATATAAATCAATATTCCTATTTGTTTGCGGAGCAAAAAGCCAGGGTGAGTGCGTTCTATCCGGGTCCAAAGCTGTGGGATTAACGCAACCGCCAGGTGTAGAGCCCACGCCTACAACGGCACTGCAAATTTGGCGTGTCACTGCCCTCTCATTGAACACGGCGAAAACATGTGAGGGGCTACAGGATTCGCCATCAATGAATTTGTGCGCATGAATGGCTCACGTAAGATAGTACTAGTCTTGCCCCCCACCAGCAGGGTTGAGTAACGTCTGGTTGCGTTGCTGTCACCGGAGCAGCCCTGGCTTCCGAAAGAACTCGTTCAGTATGTACTTGTACCACCTGGTCAAAGAGATGACTGGGCTTAGGACCGAGCGTAATCGAAAAGAAGCCGAAATCTGGACGATAAATCGCTTGAGGCGGATCGGTGTCCTGCGTGCACGATAGCAAAAATACCATACGAATAAGAAGACAAGTTGGTACGTGAGCAAGCGGAGGAGAGAAGGGTATACGAGCACTCGGAGACAAATGTACCTTCCTATCTCAATTCTTAGAAGCATGTCAACAACCACCGAGGTGGGAGCGAGCGGTGGCAAAGAACGCACCGACGTAGTACAATCTTCTCGGGCAGATGTATCTGGACCAGGATGACAGTGTGTCTAAGCATATCCAAAGTATGTCACTGGCTATTATCGTCATCGTGAACCTCGGTAGCTCCGTGGTCACCGATGTCTATTGTACCAGGGACAGGGAACCACCCCCACGTCGCCAGATTGACCCGAAAATCGCCCGTTCGACCGTCTGTGACCTCGACACCCTCTTGCTCGAGCGCGTCACGTTGTCGTTGTGCGCCGGTCGTCCCCGGGCCGCGCGAAGAGATCGTCCCGGTCGCTGAAATCACTCTGTGCCATGGGACGGGCGGGGTCGCATCTGGAGACAGGAATTTCAATGCTGAATGACGGGGTCAACTTTTGGTGGATGAACTGGTGTAGAGTGAACCTTGGCCGACGTGTCGGGAGTGTCTAGGCATCCCAATCAACTTGGCGATGTGACCTGTGTGAGGAGGCTTGTCTTGCGACATGGGATGGAGTCATGGCCACCACGTACTATAGCTAGTTACTTTTTGTGGAGGGATCCTGTATTGACATGTGAAGCTCGCGCGTAATGTTCAGAAAAGCAGCCTACTGTCGCACGACATAGTATACCTGTATCATAGGCCGACCGAGTTCATTTTCCAACTGGTCGATTGTGGCCAATTGTACCTACCGCAGCGTGGAACTCTGCACTGTCCATGGCTTTTGTTAGAACTCGTCGCTTCAAAACATCCCACGCTACAGTTACTCGGCGTCACCAAGTCTAGGACAACTTTTAATGAATGAACGTTCTGCTCTGATGTTCACTATGGCTTGCACTGTGACTCGCTGTGCAACTCTGAGGTGGGCCCGGATGTGATTCGCAAGGGATCCGAACGGAAAATTCCTTGTCGCTCCAGATCACAACGGTGCGCCTACGAACCAACCTGCGCCGCTTCGTGATCCAGAGCCAACATCAAGCCAAACCCGCCCGGTTCCCCGCCGTTGTCCGCTCTCGATCTCGTGGCAACGCCTTCGATGATTCCCGCGTTCGTTCCCGCCTCGCACATGAAGCTTCCAAACATGATTTCTTGTCTTGGCGAACATGGGTCGCCGGGTGCGGAGAACAACCGTTTTCCCAACTTGGTCGGAATTCTGGGACAGCCAGTTACCAAGTATCGTACCGGATACGCTGGCGGAGAGTCCATGGATTTGCACGCGGCTTGTTTCAGCTGAAGACCACGCGTTGGCGTCGAACGTATCATGCAACTCACAGTGGACAGCGCACTTCTTTCCGTTGGGATGGGTTTCGGACAGTTTAGGTTCCTCGCTACCTGTGCGCGGCGTAGACATGCCGATGCCTTTCACCTTTGTCTCTTTCTGTCCTTGAACCACATGGATGCTTGATATGCAACCTCGCGATAAACCGTTACCACACGGACAACATCCTACCAGGCTACTCCAAACCGAGGAACCGCCGATGAATTGCCTGTACATCCTTTTACGTATACGGCGAATCTGTACATGTATTAGGTGGCAAGTATGCGTGCCGTACGACACTCGATTAGGCTTAGAGTAAAGGTCAAAACTACTTGATGCGAGCACCGTACCATTTAGATTCACTTTTTTGGACTGTTACATCGTTAAGAAACAAACAGTCGAAATTAAGTGGATGATGCCGTCAAGGTAAAGGCAACACGACAGGTTTCCGCATCGCCATGCAGACATCAAGATACCCTGAGTCAGATTCAGGTGTGATGATTCCCCGTCGTATGCAGAAATCGATCAGCGCCATCGCAGAACTTGGCTTGAACCGTCCTTGGAGCAAGAGCTCCATGACCTCCTCGATGTCCATCAACTGGAATGCATCCACCTCACCGTCCTCGATATTCGTACGTGGGGCAATCGAGCCATCCTCTGGAAGGCGGAGTTCGTAAAGATAGTAGATCCCCGGTAAGATCCATTTAGAGGGTGACCGATTCAAATAGTTGAGCATTCCCGTAGAGCGCGCGTGTTTCCTGACGAAATCAGATGGAAGGGAGGCCTCTTCTGTGCATTCGCGGACGATGGTCTCATGAGGCACCTCCCCGACCCCCATCCCTCCTCCGACGGTGCAGTCGTACCGGCCAGGCCATCTAGCCCGGAAATGAATTCACGAATAAAATCTGGTTAGATTGACGCACGTGCTCTTCGATAATGAACGACGAGGGATCCAAAGCTTCGTCTTGCCTGTCACTCGACAGTCGTAAAAGGCTATTTTATGTGGTTAAGAACATTGGCAAGTAAAAAAAACCGACAAGACAGCTCACCAGTAAGGAGGCAACCAAAATTAGTAAATCCAAACAGAGGGAGTGCAGCGCGTTCGATCCCAAATGCAAGACTCGGTATCGAACCCGGACGTTCTTTTCGAGGCATGTACACGGGGTACGTTTCATTGCTCCAGCCTGGCGCAACTGCGTTAAATTCGTTAGAATATAGTGCAAAGAATATCCATACCTCCCAGAATATCCGAGAAGAGGCCCCCGGTTTTCCACCTCTGCAAGACCTCATTCATGGCACGCGTCCTGCTCTTGACGTCAGCGACGTGATCCGGAAAACAGACAGCCCAAGGAGAGCCGTTCAGTGTGCGAAGCACATTCCAGGTAGACTGTTTCCCGGACTCTTGGTGGTCTCTGAAAATTTCCTGCGCGACGCTGGGCCTTAGGAATCCAATGGGACTCGAAGGAGATGTGGAATACAAAAACATTGGAATAAGTTGTTCTTCTTCCTCGGGCGGAATAGAGCCGTCATTGCACGAGGCTCGATGGATTGCAGTGGGCTCATTGAATGGACCAGGAGGGAGAGCAAGGTTGATTGCAGAATGTACCAGTGGCAGGAAGCTACGATGAGCGGTCGCAGTGCTCACAAGCCGAAAGCAGCGCACGGTCCCGGCGTTCGCTTTGATGACATGGCGAGATGACTCGCAATAACGCGTCCAGTGACGTGCAAGACGAAGAAACATTTTTCGACAAGCGCAGGGCGCGTGAACACTTGGCGGACCGACGGACCGACAAAGGCAGTCATATGACACTCTACAGAATAGTACTACCTACATCGATCACAATGCTACACGAAAAAAACGTTGGTCGGCTACCATTCGAGAGACTCGGCTACGGTTGATCTCCTCCAGTCAAAAATACCCCCGCGCTCGTTGAATGCCGTCTCATCAAAGCCCGCGTCCAGAAGTGCATCCTGCACACCAACCTTCAACAACGATCTTCCGGGTATCTTCCCCCCGTCCTCACAATTCAAAAACCTGACCCAGCAAGTCAGCTTCTAGTACATAATCATCGCAAAAGCCACCGACCTCATCTCCTCATCCAAGTTTAGGTATGAGTCTTTCATTGCATCGTTGTCTTCGGGAACGAGGCATTTTTGTGTGGCGTGGCGGTCGAGGAACGCCTGGAACTGATCCTTTGTGATGACAAGTTTACGTGCGTCGCGAAGCGAGCCGGTCTCCGCGCCCGTATTTTCAGAGTCCAGTAACAGCACTTGGAAGACCTAACGGACCAAATAAATCAAGTGACATCAAACGCCGTCCAGGGGGTGGCGCACCTTCCAGCGGAACGGCGCAATCTGCTCGATTTGGTCATTCATGTCTTCTTCCCAGTTGTTGCTGCGGTGAAAGAAATCAGCGGGAGATACGACGTAGCGCGGAAAACGTGCACACATGGTGACGACGGTGTTGATCTTCACCTTGATGCCTCTCTCCCCAGCCCACTGAGCGACTTTAAATACGTTGTCAATGTGAGTTGTAGAGGTGCCATTCTCCGCGCGACCCTGTTTGAGGTTGGTCTCAACGTCAAACGAGTCGCAGGAGATGGCCATGACGTCGAGATATTTGCCGTATGTGTCGAGCCATTTCTCGGTCACCTTTGAGCCGTTGTTCACGACTGAGCAGGACTCGATACCAAGCTCTTCTTTGCAGAATCTGAAAACCTCCCCGATATAACGAGGCTGGAGGAAGGGTTCGCCACCGCTAATGTTGAGCTTGCGCATGCCCGCGTCAGCGAGCATGCGAAGCCCATGTTTAGCATCCTCCAAAGGGAGAATAAACTCGTTTTTGTTGGTATGGAAGCAAAAGTGGCACTCATAATTACAACGCCTGTTTGGGAACCAGTTCACGGAGACTGGTACCACTGCAGGCGTGATATTGAAGAAAGGGACTGTTATGTTGAGCCAAGGGACCTTCATAGTGAGTAGTGCAGGAAGAGCGGTAGGCAGGAAGAAAAGGCGCAATCGGATTCAGACCTTTGAACACTGGGGATTATAAGGGGAAGCGAATTGCGCCACGAATTACAGATATAACAGGGAACCGGTGGCGCTTGCTGTGGACGCTTCCCAACGACAGAGTTGTGCCGTATGGAATATAGCCATGATGCATGAGTTGCGCCAGAAAATACGTCATTAAAACGGTTGATTCTATTTTATCGCTCCAGAACAACCAGAACAATGTAATATGGACGCCATTGTGAAGCCATCAAGTCAAGGGCTCCTCACCATTTAGGGTCGCATCGATGGAACAAAAGAAACAATGTATCAAACAAGGTTTCCGCCGACATCGAGCCGGCATTTCCATGGGTAGGTGCGGGAAGAACGCTGCAGTAAGCAAGCAATAATGACACAGCTTCGTTCGAGATATGCGTGAGGTATATATCCTAAATATGGGGAATCGACAGAGACATTAGTGTTACACGAAGCATTTGGTTCATCTGCTGGGACACAAGTCAACTTTTGGATCCTTGGCAGCTTCGCAATGAGCAACGAAAGGAAGCAGAGTCAGCATCCGTACGCACAGCCTGGCTTAGAAGCGAACAAGTACATGAACTGCATACTCTGGAAGTGTCTGAGTGATCTGGCGCAGTTTAGCGGGTGACATAAAATCAGGCACTTACTAGCACATGACAACGAAAAGACCCGATCTTCCAGTTAGGGAGTGGTATGCACACATTGTCCGTTTCATGTGCTTTCCATTTTCTCATGGTTAAGCCCCGACAATGAATAACATTCGATATGTGCTGTATCCAAACGCGCATCCGAATTAAAGCACCAATTCTCATATTGGGACGGGTCTCATCTAGAAAAAGATTTCGATATCTTAACGCTGCTGCAAGCCTGCAATGTGCATGAAAATTGAACCATTGAAAACCCATTTACCGTGTTCAGAATGAAAACGCACCTTGGTTACTTACGGAGGCTTAAATTGCATCAAATCGCAAGCAACGGAAGAACCCACCAGAGGAATAATAGTCTCTTAGCGATAGTTGATTGACTACCTGTCTGAGAAAAGGATATCAAGTACTTACGCTTGAACTCACCACAGCTTCGTGGTACGGTCATTTGCTTGACCGTCCAATCGGCAACCGCCGACGTTGCATTCATCGGACTCCGGCCCGGCGAACGAGTTTGTCCAAGTCACCTTCCAAGTGACAGCAACATACCAGCTGACAATCTATCGTCTATCAAACTGCAATTCGGTAAAATTCCCAGAAAATAAAATCTAAGACTCGAGAACAGTCAGGCAGACGTTGAGTCAACGAGGTGGAGTCATGACTCGTGATTTTCCTTTGTGACTGTAACACAGCCTAGGGCATGACTCCATATAATGGACGAGTGGTCTTTTCCGCTTTCCCTTATCTGCCCTCAGGTGCCACATCTTGCTCGCCACAACCGGTTGGCCACCAAGTCCACATGCACAACGTACCGTTGGCCCGCTCGATTTCGGCATGTAATCAAAGCGAATGTGGAGGATTTAGACAATGCAGTCTTGTCTATTCCTTTCCGCTTTGTTGAAAATTGGGCTGTGAGCGTGGATGACGCACAACGAAGTGTGGACATCGAGTCTTGTCAGCCACCATTTGTTGGTATTTAAACTGGACCGACATCCAACTCTCTTCGCCCAGTTCCTTCCTTTCCTCCTTTTTCGTCTCTCACATCGCCGTCGTTCATGGTGTGCCCTTCCTCTTCTTATTCCCACCGTTTCTCGCCCATACTAGCTGATGTCACAATCCGATGTCGACGCCCAAGTTCCATGCAGTTGGCACGCGAGATGCTCGAACATACGAACTGCCGCGATGGCACCGAGCACCGTTTGTCTCGTTTTCTGGCATTTGCGATTGATTCTCGACGTCACTGAACGCTTGTTGCACCAAACCAACACACGTGATAGCACGCGAGATGCCCAAGTATATTGATCGCTGCGAACGCGATGAGTTCTGCCATACGTATCCTCGACTGTGACGATTACTCGACCCTACCAGATATCGACAGCCTCATCCATCATTGAATTTCGGCTGGCACGCGAGATGCCCCGGCGATCCATCCCTGAGACATCAACGATCATTGCGACCGAGCCGACGATGACCTTTATACTCGTTGACTATTTCGATCCTTGGCGATCGGGACGGACGCGTAATCGAAGAACGGGTGCGACAAGCCGCGAGTGCTATTCGATAACCAACGTCTTCGTACACACCGACGACGATTGATGATGACTGTACGACTGGACGCGCGAGGCATGCGACGTGCCCAAGGCCGACTCGCCGGACGACATTGCGATAACTGAAAAAAACATGACCGACATCAAGACGACTGGACACGGGAGGCATGCGATGTGCCCAAGACCGACCTGCCACCGACACACGGGCACGACACCAAACATCAAGACTATATTGAAAGACTGACCTTGGCATCTTCACATCGTTTTCAGACCTCGAAACTGTCCTCTTGCGGTGCGAGCTGGGCTCCACGCCACCTTGGCGCATGTGAGTACTTCTTACTTTCCATTGTTGACATGTGTCCACAGAAAGATTCCCGTCTCAAGTGGTTCCGAGCGAGAGACAGTCCGGGAAGACAAGAGGGCGACGGTCGAGTTGAGATTGTCGTGACAAAAGCGCAGAGTTGGATTCAAACAGAGCATTACTGGAAATAAGGTGCGTCCAGCAGTATGGCACGTCGTTGATTCCAAAGACGTTGCATGCTGTTGGACCTGCCTTGTTTTCGTTGTACCTGCGGGGGTTTGGCTGGTAGCCGATATCCCCCATCGGAAACCTATACATCTTTCTCTAGAAGGCAAGCCGTGCGCCTTGCTCGTTGCACGCTTGTAACTTCATCTGGATGTGAGTAGGACTTTCGAATGTCATCTACTTTTGCAGGCCGCTGCCTCGGAATACTGACGGACAGAATCGCGTTCTCAGTCACCATTCTTGGGTGCGAGTCAAGGTCATTGGGTGGAGCATCTGGACGTTGGAGATCAGAAACTGAGTGAGGGTGCATACAATCTACCAAAAGCACTAAAGGGTAAAATACACAGCTGAAGACTCTGAATGTATCATGAAGAGGGTTTCGAGGAAGGAGCAACAGGGGATTTCGGGATGATGTCGTGTTTAACTAGAAGCGACTCCAGCTCCCCAGATTGGTGCACTTTTTCAGAGTAAGAAAACAGTCCAGGTCTAGACGAGGAGAAGACGCACTTCCGAGGAGGATATCGCACCCACCAACAAACTCCCCTTTGACATATATCTGTGGGATCGTCGGCCACTCACTGAGTGTGAAGATGTAAATCAAGATAAAACTACCCCAATCGATTAAACTCACGAGAACTCCTTGATGCTGCTCCTAAGCTCTGGGTCCTCGAGGACATCATAGGTCTTGAGTTTTTCTGTTGGGACGCCTTGTATTTCTAGGACCTGAACGGCTGCACGGGAAAAGCCGCATTGAGGTACCTCAGGGTTACCCTTCATAAACAAGACGACGGGTGACTCTTGGACGGCGGCTTGAATCTTCGAGCGAGCTTCTTGCGAGAGAAATCGCCGGAACACAGGATTTCTCAAGTAACTGGGAAGTGCATTCCGAGTGGACAAAGACTATGCGCGGTGTTATTAGGTAGTTTCAAGTATAATCTGAGCGTAATACTTGCAACAGTCTGAAATAATGGACGCAACATGGCTGTTGAATGATCCTCGGGTGAGGTTGAGTTATTGAGCGATGACTAAGCAACTTGTTCTTTGAAGTTTGCTGGTGACTTTCTTATTACCTCTCTACCATGTCCACAGCGCAAGCACAGCAGGTTCGGGCTCCTCCTCAAGCGCGCAATGTAGCCCAGTTTTTGCGGAATAGTAAATCTGGCATGAAAATACGTGTCGGAGCTCTCAACGGTAAACGGGTAGACTACTTCAAAGGTGCCCCTTCTGCTGCTTTTGTAGCCTGTTTTCTTGACCCGCGTGCAACAGGCAAATCTGCGGTGAAAGCTCTTCTCTCTCCAGCCTACGCCAAGCTAAAGAACGTGCCAACCGTGACCAACGAGGCGGAGGCGGAGGCAGTGCTTACCTCGATTATCCCTTATGCCTTCTACCTGCGTGTGGATCGCGGAAATCCAACCGGTTCCTCTTCGTCCTCGCCGCGTCACGTCGCTATCACCCCGCAACAATCATTCGCGCAAGACGGCTACTTTGCATGGTTCTACGAGGGATCTCAGTGGACGACGTACGCGGGTGGTCTGCTCATGGTGGCTATCATGCTTGCCGGTGTCATGTTCCCCCTTTGGCCGCCTATCATGCGGCTCGGAGTGTGGTACATTAGCGTGGGGATGCTTGGCCTCATCGCAGCCTTCTTTGCACTCGCGATCGTAAGGCTAATATTCTACGTGATCACCATCGTCGTCGCCCCACCAGGTATCTGGATCTTTCCCAAACTCTTCGCAGATGTTGGTGTGGTAAGTAGTCGTCAAGCTTGATCACGTGACCTGGGTACATATCGTTTTCTAGGTCGAGTCTTTTATTCCGCTGTGGGAGTGGGACCTTCCCAAGAAGAAGGGAAGTAAAAAGAAGAAGGGCAAGACGTCGGGGCGGAAAACAGCCGAGGAGAAGTTGGCTGACAATGGTGGTGCTTTTATTGAAGAGGTTGGGCAGAATGATACCCCCGATTCCTCACGTCCTGGGAGTCGCTCTGCACGCGTAGAGGAAGTTCCGGACGATGAAGCATAGACGTGCTCGCTCAGTGAGGGTTGGGTTCTGGCTCTGCCTACTTGTTTTTGATGGGTATTGCTATTCATTCGTATTATCCTCGTGACTATTATCGGATACAGTTGTTGTCATACAAGTCCCTTTATCTCGGAGCGCATCAAGACCAGTGCTAGTCTTCGTTCCCTTTGCGAGTCCAATCCTCTACTGACCTGTTCGTCACTATTCAGATCGGTGCAACGTTTCGGTTGATATCATAAATGCCGAAGGCACGAGTGTTTACGTTCAGCTGGGTCCGAGATCCATGTATCACTCTGCTGTCGACGTTGACCAAGCCGTCGATCAACTGAGTCGAATCGGTCCGTTTCAACAGCGTATCGACTATTAATGTATTGGATTAACATCCACGTCATATCAAGAGTCGTTTGCAGTGCGTTCTGGGCGCTTTGCAATTTGGGCTCTTCGATCCAAATTTCCTTGGGGCATATACATGGAACACAGTTGTACCACAAGCGACTGACGTCGAAAACACAGGATACATCCGTCTAGCTTACGAAATACCGGACTCTACCACTCCAACGGATCAGGTTGGTTGGGCTGAGGTTCTCTTGTCCAATCAAAAATCCCCTGACGCTCCAAGAATGACTTTTCGTCGAACCCAGAATCAAGAAGGGCTACTTCAACACCGACATCCAGGATGGATCTACCAGCCTTCTTTCCACCGTCGCGGCAATCCAGGAAACTGGGTTTCCGTTGGTCATTATTGCGCTCCAGAAAGGCGCAAACGGCTACACTTACCGCATCTTTTCGTCGAGGAGCAAGTACGAGTCCTTCATCGTATCGTTGTCCTCTGGGATGAGCGATGCTTGTTGCGCGTGTCTATCGAGGAATGCCTGGTATTGTTCCTTTGTGATGATGAGGTGCCGCGCGTCACGGAGAGAGTTGGACTCTGGTCCTGTGTTCTCCGAGTCCAGGAGCAAGACTTGGAATACCTATTCAAGCTTTCGAGCCGAACCACTCGACCGCAAGATCATGACGAACCTTCCAGCGGAAAGGGGCAATCTGCTCGATTTGATCGTTCATGTCCTCTTCCCAGTTATTTCTAACCGTGTTTAATCAGTATCAAGTGTCAAAGGAGCGGCGATGGATACTTGCATCGTCACGACCGTATTGATCTTTACCATGATCCCCCTGTCTTTTGCCCATTGCGCGACCTCGAACACCTTGTTGATGTGCGTAGCGGCAGTACCATTCTCTGCTCTTCCCTGCTTGAGATTCGTCTCGACGTCGAAGGAATCACAGGAAATTGCGATCATGTCGAGGTACTGGCCATACGTGTCCAGCCACTTCTCTGTCACCTTTGATCCGTTGGTTACAACAGAGCACGACTCGAGATGAAGCTCTTCCTTGCAGTATTTGAACACGTCTCCAAGGTACTTCGGTTGGAGGAAAGGCTCTCCACCGCTGATGTTGAGTTTCTTCATCCCGGCCTCGGCGAGAAGATCAAGGGCGCGCTTCCCTTCATCAATGGGAAGGAGGAAGTCGTTCATGGAGGTATGAAAGCAAAAGTGGCATGCGTAATTGCAGACGCGGTGGGGGAACCAGTTGACGGAGACTGGGACGAATCCGGGTTTAGGGGTGGGTTTGGAGAGAAGCCAGCTGAATGTCATGGTGGACGGAAGGGTGGGGAGTCGAGGGGATTGTTGGTCACTTATATATTTGTATTTTTTCTTCTCCTCGTGTTTCGCCTAGGTTCCTGGCACGCAGGGACCTTGTCCATAAAGTATGTAAAGTATTGCCGTGTCTCCATTCTACGTTTCGCCAATCAGGATGGCTCGGGTCATTCAAATACTAAAAGGTAATCGTACTTTCTGATACCCGATTCAAGTACCACCAGGCGCAGTCTATCGGCGCACCAAGCACATGGAAGGAGGATACCGTTATCAGGGTGGTTGCGACAGTCTCTTCCGACGTGATCCTCATCAACTAGACATTACAGATACACGGAGGTGACCGACATCGAGTCTCAGATGAGCTTGAATAAGGCTGGTGAGATCACCATTACTTGCCAAGTTAGGCAAGATGCCGCGGATCCGTGGGTGGTCTGCCGCATGGACAGCTTTCGTTCGGTCGCCTATACAACGTATCGCACTTGCACATCAGGCAGGCCTGGCAGTCGTAACCAGAACCGATTTGCAAAGGTTCCTGGCTCCTGCGGAGCATCAAAGTCGTACGATCGTTGACGGTATGTAGGCGTACCATGGGGATCCAGGAGACGCTCCCCAATGACGATGTTTCTGAACGTCGCTATCCACTATCATAAATCAGCTTCACCAGGCACATTCCACACCTTCATTCTATCGCTTGGGGCGCTTCTTGATTCATCAAGCAAGTAGTTAATATCGCCGGGTTAATGTACAAGAAAACGCACAACAAATCGAGCGCCATGCTCATGATGTATCACCACCGTATAGTTGATTCAGGTGAGCCCGACAGTACCCGAGTCGACGTTCGTCCGCGGAGAACTTCCACTAGTAATCCTAGGTCATGCCAGTAAGTTCCAAATTACCTCGTGCCATCTCATCGGAATGGATGCTACTCGTTTCAATACTTCAGTAATCTCTTCATGCCTTCACGTTAACATGATATTTACTCGCACGCTAGGTTTGTAGTGTCATTCAGACAATTCCTCCGCATAAAATCACGAGTTGTGGGCATGTCCCCAAGCTTCTTGGAGAGCCCACCGAAGCAAGGCGTGTCAGAGACGTGCGTTCCGTACTGTATCATCAGAATGTCAAATGCTGAGTAGTCGTCAAGTTTCTTCAACAGACGTCCTCGTCCTTGCCACGGCATCGCGTGATCTGGGTCGTATGCAAAGACGTGCGCTCGAGGCCGAGGGGTTGGTGTGTCGACCGGCCTGTACGGTATCTCGTGTCGATTTCGATCAATACGGCTGGTTCCCTGAATACGTGTTTGTTGGCTCTGAGACAGACGAATGATGAATGGGGGGCATGACTCCCTGAGTTTGTACATGCCGCTACGATTCCGAAGTAGAATGTAACCGTGCCTCTTGAGTGATATCATTATCGTTAGTGGTACACTCTCATGGTATAACCTCGCCATTTTTCATCAAGTCGGATGTGGGTGGCCACCTTGTACCTTCATCAAATCGGTGTGCCTCTCTCTAGCTCACTGCGGCATCACGCACCTTTTCCCACTCTACCACACATGTACTTTCCTATCTGCCTCTAGCGCTTCCAGTGGTCCGCAGTTCCAACTAGCAACGTTCCGCCTGAGATGGAGCCAATCTTGTGACAGGGATGAGCAGCATATTAGCGGCACAGAGCGTGGTGTCAATTTCCTCGAAGAATCGTTGTGTATTCCCTGGTCCAATTGGCCTGTCGATGGCATGGTGACCATGGCAGAGCTCTTTCTTGGGTCCTACAGGTCGCGATATCAAGCAAATACCTGTCTACAGGCGTGGTTTGTTGGCTGAGTTTCAAACACAAGACCAGCACAGTCATGTCCGAATCCCTCTACGCGTCGTGTGCGCAAGTCCTGGCACTCTGTCAGGGTATAAAGGACGATCTATCGGCACTTCTCGATCCAGTTTCTGGCTTTGCACCGAGACTACGACAACTGTGTTGCGATCAGTGAGCCTTCCGCGTATATGGTTGTCTAATTGACCACCGTTCAACCAGAGTCGAGGAATTGGAGAATGGCGCCATCACGGACGCGTTGCGGGTCGAATTGGAGGCGCTACGGTTGGAAGCCAACACCTGGGGTCTGCTACAAGCTCTCATGCCGTGCGCGTTTCCGTCTGTCCTTTTGTTTGGTCTCACATCCCTGCGCAGTGCCCGAAAAACAGAGCCAGAGCACCATCTCAATCCGCGTACTCTGCTCGTGGAGAACCCGTTCACGCCCACGTTGACCCTTGCACAAGCCATCATGCACGCCTCACCTTTGCTCGCCGAACTCGTCATTGTGCGCGAGTGGCTTCACGAGACCGCTTCGTCACCGCAACACCCCGAGGCCACCACCGGGTACTGGAAATTTACAAAGCACAACGTGATGCAGGCGTTGCGTACCGGCAAGGGGGCGCGGGAGGGACTCGTAACAGAGTTTGACCCGGACTCTGTGAACAGAGGGGATGGCAAGTCGCTTGCTGCAGACGATGCGGTAAGTGGACATAGCCCATGGGTATTGGGACTCGTGACCGAGGTTCTTGCAAGGCTTTTGAAAAAACATTGACTCAGTCGCTCTATTCGTTCGTTCGTGCTGGAAGACTGGACGAGGCCGTGCAACTCTGTCGAAAAGCTCATCAACCGTGGCGCGCTGCAAGTATCCGTGGGTCATTATTGTTCCAGTGGCGGGCTATAGGTGAGTTACGCGAAATTCAATTAACGCGCGTGCACTCATGGTCAACAAAGCCAACGAAGATCGCGAGGAAGGTTTCGAGGACGAAGACGATGTGGAGGGCTGGCAAGGGAACAGACACCGCCGGCGATGGAAGTTGACTTGTGTAAAAGCTGCTCTAAACGTAAAGACACGCCATCTTCGCCCGCATCCGGCCCTCTCATACCTTCATAGCCCAACTTACCTGATCCAGAGCGAGTATTATATGCGGCGCTCGCGCCAACGCCTCAAACGTTCAACGTCCTCAAGTCAGCGTGTCGTACCTGGGAAGATCACCTGTGGGCTCAAATAAGCATACTTTGTGAGGAGAAGCAGACCGGGGAGATGATCAAGCTTGGGAGAGGATACTGGGAGGGTGGCTTGGAAGCACTCGGCAGCCTACATGCCACGATGGAAGACACGGATGAGAAAGAGGAAGAAGAATGGGAAAAGGAGGCGACCGCAGCGTTAGAGACGCTAGGTGGTGTCAATGTCGACGATGGGTGAGATATTCCTTTACTTTTCTCTGGCTTGATGCTGAGAGTCTGGCAGCCCACCATCCGACAACGCTTTTCATGTCTCTCAACTGGCAATCGTGCTTGATCGGACTACCCCTCTCCTGGAGACGTTCGCAGCTGGTCTGAGGGACGGTATCTATGATCCGACATCGTCAGAGTATGTCTTTTTCTTTTTTGTTGAGCAAGATCATCCATTGTACTTTAGGTACCCCACGATGACGCGTTTTTTTGCCCACTTGTGTTTGTTCCTCCAAATGATCGACATTTCTGTGCCCCCATTAGCCACCCAAGTAATTCTGGAGGCATATCTCCAAGTACTTGAGGTCAGCGTCCGTCACGGGTCGAATCTAAGTTGTATGTTTACCATTTCCTGATTCTAGGCTGCTGGCCAGCGAGAACTTATCGCCATGTACGCTGGTGCATTGGGCGATAATGCTGTGGAACGCTATGCCATGTTCCTCACCTCCCTTGATCTTTCAGCTGACATCAAGGAACGAAAACTGGCATTGACACGTGCGCGCGAACACGGTCTCGACGTAGACCGTGTCGCCATTGTCGCCGCAGAGCGAACAATTGAGCGGTCCTTTGATGTTCGTCGTGTTATCTTTCGTTTTCTGCACGTTATTGAACATCGCATTTGGTAGCTGCTACCCCAGCTCAAGGGCCCACTTCCGTCAGTCATCGCACTACAAAATCCACCTTCAGAGGTGGAGTCGTTATTGCTCCGTTCTATAGAGTGGACAACCTTCATGGAAACTACGTATAACACTGCACTTGAACAAGCTACAGTGATCCTGCGATATTTCCTTGGTATGTCTGGTGTGCTCAGTTGAATCCGTCCCTTATCCATTTCAAGGTTCCGGACGCGTCGCTTTGGCGCGTGGCCTGTTGGATCTGTTACCGCACGAACTTGCCTCTATCGACGAACCGGAAGAGCGTGCGACAGAGTACCTCCACTACAGGCAGTTCTTCAACGTGTGGGGACTTCTTGATCGAGTGGTGGAATGTCAGTCGTTGGAAGCCTCTTTGATGAACAAGGACTCTCGGATAGCGTGGTTGAAGGACTACAAGGCAAGTTGATGTGTTCGCTACCTTGTACTGCTGATCATATTTTCATCAGGGTCTTATTGACCAAGCATACGAGTCCATTGTGAAGCTTCTCACGTCCGATTGGATGCTGCCAGATCAGAGTAATCCTGCTGGTTTGTACTGACGATTCCTTCTGTTTTTGTTACTTAAGGTCTCGTATAGACCGCCGCCATCGTGAAATGCTGCGCATCCGGCAAATTTACATACCTGAGTTGATTTTGCGACTGCACGTTATGTTGTACTCTTCGAGGGACCATATACCAGGGTCCGTGCTCTCTTGGTTTGCGCACTTTCTAAGACTGATCCACCACATACCAGCAATCTCAAGGTCGCACTTGAGCTGGTCAACATTGTTGCCGATTCGCGGTACAAGCTGTACGATGACTTTTTGCAATCGAATGGACGCAGACTTGGGGAGTATTTGGGCACCGTGCGGCAGGCCGTGTTGGCAGGGCTGGAGGGTGGTGGATCGGATCCGTTCAAGGTGGTTTCTTCGTGATCTGTATCTTGTGTTTCACCGATTTGACTAGACAATTCTATATTTACGGAGTGAGACATAAATGGCATTCGGCGCGTCGACGCCCGCTGTCAAGGCAGTTCAACATGTGATACGCTCAGTCAGGTACCAAGTAAGCCTCGCTTACACTCAAACTCCCATCATGAACTTCTTAGACAAAGTCCTCGACTACGCTGAACGGCTCCCAGAGGGCATCGAACGCGCTCGCGATCAGATAATCGGTACGCCCAACGACCCACGCGATCGCATCATTGTCTTATCATATCTACACGTTGCAACCAGGCATTTTGGACTCAGATCGTGAGCCCTCGATAAACGCCACCGCGCTCTGTAGCTGATGGGCCTCTGCAGGTCGTCATGATACCCCCGAAGAGAAGCTCAACGACGAGATTCGAGCCAGGATCAACGCCAGTCATCGTTTTGGAAGCTTTGCAGGCCAAAGGCAAGAGAATGCCATCAAGTGGTACGTGAACCGCGGTTTAGTGCTGCGGTTGAGGCTGGACTATCCACCCAGGCACATTGACGGACAAGACTACTTTTGGGCAGTATCCGAGATACTCGATAGCGCCAAGGACGTGATATTCATCCTAGTGGGTCCTTATAATGCCTAGTGTGTCCCACTGATGGGTGTGGCAGGATTGGTGGCTCTCTCCGGAATTATACCTTCGGTAGGTTCTTCCGGCGATCCGGAGCGAACGTGTGAGGCTCATTTCCGCTCAATAGCCGGCCCCCGGCTCAGAACGAGGGATGGCGTCTTGACAGACTATTGCAGCGCAAGGCGCAACAGGGCGTTAAGATCTATGTCGTTGTTTACAAGGAAGTCACCCAGACGATGACCATGGGCTCGAAACATACCAAGGCGAGGATGGCGTCGACCCTGTCTCTGTGACGCAAGTCTGACTGAGGTGATAGGCGGCTCTGGAAGAACTCCATCCGAATATTGTTTGTATGCGTCACCCCGATCACATCGGTAGCAAGGGTACGTCACACAAACCTGTGTTTCGTATGTGGTTCAACGGTTATCCCAAGATACCGTCGAGTTTTGGTCCCACCATGAAAAGGTTCGTGTTCTTATCATCAGGCGTAAGGTATTCTGACACATGGTGCACGTGTAGGTCGTCGTAGTTGACAACCACCTGGCTTGCATTGGAGGGCTAGACCTGTGTTTTGGACGTTGGGATACACACAATCATCCATTGGCTGACGCTCACCCAACTGACTTTGCGCGTACTCTCTTTCCTGGACAAGACTATAACAACGCGCGTTTCCTAGATTTCCAGGACGTCCAGAACTATATTAGCAATGCGGTCTCCATTCTGGAGACCCCCAGGATGCCTTGGCATGATGTGAGTAGGTTTCTCCGACATACTAGCTCACCCGCTGGATACCATGCCATAGGTTCATATGACGATATGTGGGTCCGTGGTGCTCGACCTTTGCCAGCATTTCGTAGAGCGCTGGAATGAAGTCAAGCGTCGCAAGGTACGCGTCGAATTGAACTTTCTGCCACATAGACTCAGCCGTCTCTTCTTAGTATCGTGATGATCCGTGCGTTGTGACGAAGGCACTGGTAGTCCCTTACTCACTGCAGTTTTAGTAAGTATGATTGGCTCGCACTTCCCCACAACGTACAAGCTGCGCCCGGTGAAGCTGTCGCTCGTACGTACTATTGCGTATTGATTTCCCTGTGGATGTCTATTTACGTGCTTCTCAGGCCACCCACATCGCGAGCAATGGCTTCAGATTGGTAGGCAGTTTAGGCAGCGCTTTCACCTTGATTCTGGTGACAAGGTGGAAGCCCCTTACACCCCTCCGCCACATGGAACATGCCGCGTCCAAGCTGTTCGCAGCGTGTCGGACTGGAGTCACGGTGTCCTCACGGAACATAGCATCCAGAACGCTTGTATGTTTAGTAGCCTTGTGGGAGGTGACCCTAACGGAACATGGCTTTTGCAGACATTCAACTAATTCGAGAAGCCAGTCATTTCATCTATATCGGTAAGTTCCGGCAACATCGTTTTCCATTCGGTATTCATGCCGGCCTCGTGGTCTGTTAACAGAGAATCAGTTCTTGTGCGTAGGCTGTGTCCTATTTGCATTTGCGACTCTTTTGCTGACCTGGCGTGTTGCATTTAGTATATCAAATACCCGAGGCGAAGGTCCGATAAAGAACCAGATTGCGAGAGCGTTGGTGGAGCGTATTATCGAGGCCGCGCAGGCCGGGAAAAAGTTCAAGGTAAGCGCCGTGAGTGAAAGTGTTGATCAGCGCTCGCTAATTTAGGCACCAGGTCGTCGTCGTCATTCCCGAGGTCCCAGGATTCGCAGGCGACATCAAGAATGAGTCATCGTTGAAGACGATCATGGCGGCCCAGTACCGTACCATCAACAGGGGTGGCCACAGCATCTATGAGGAGATCCGCAAGGCAGGCTATGAGCCGTACGTGTTTCAGTCGCTCTCTTGGTGGGTTTTGATGACATGGGACCTCAGGACGGACTATATTCGGTTCTTCCACCTGCGTTCATATGATCGTATTAATGGTCCAGCGTGTGAGTCGTCCCCCCTTTTCATTGCTTGTCATCTCGTTGACAGAGAACGCGACAGCTTTCATTGCGCAGCTAGAACAGGCTTCAGGCGTGACCTTCCATGAAGCGCAGATTGCCCTTGCGCGTCAATGGGTGGGGAAGAGCTTCTTCGGAAAGGATGTCCCGCATGAAGTCTATGTCAAAATTCCTCAGGAAACAAAGGGTGGGCTTGTTGTCACAGAAGAATCGTCTGTGAAGAGGGACAAGGTGCCCCTTCCCCAGTCTGTCGAAGCTGCGAGGCAAGTGATTGCGCGGTTCGAGGGTGGGGCGAGGAATCTACGATCGGACGAGGCGGTGGCGGATTCGGTGTCTCATCATGCATTACAAGGAAGGCGGTCATTGTTGGATGAGACTTGGTTGGGGACGGAAGAAGAGGAACTGAACTGGTGCGTAGACGCGATTCATAAGGCATGGCTCGAAATTCAAGGAGCAAGACAGTTATGTCTCGGAGCTGTTGTATATTCACACCAAACTCATGGTCGTGGACGACAGACGTGTTATTGTGAGTGTCAGCCTTGTGGTGTGGATGCTGTGACCAACGAGATGATCTAGATGGGATCCGCCAATCTCAATGATCGCAGTCAAAAGGCGAGTTTTCATATTGCGCCCTTGTCTCGGTGGTTTGGCTGACCATGAGTAGGGTGATGGAGACTCTGAGATTGCGCTGGTAGTGGAAGATGACGCAACGATTCGGACCACGATGGACGGGCGCCCCTACCTCGCAGCACGATTTGCCGCTACATTGAGACGTAGACTATTTAGAGGTAAGAAGACATTCTATAGCAGGTAGTGGTTGGATCTAATGGTGGATTGCAGAGCACCTGGGTCTCATTGAACCCCAGCACACCGGCCACCGGCCAGATTCGTTCATGCGGCCAGCTCCGATACTTAATGATGACGAGACATACTTGGCAGAGGATGCTGCGGTGGCAGACCCACTTTCGGACGAAACGCTTGATCTGCTGTATAACACGGCACGCAGAAACAGGGAGATATTTACCGAGCTGTTCCGACCTGTGCCCACGAACCTAGTTCGCTCGTGGGCCGCGTACGAGGTGCGTAATTATAGTGGTGGCTGGTGTGTCAACCGACTTGAGGGTGCGCAGAATTATGTGCCAAAGGTGAAGGCTGGGCATGTTGCGCCCGGCGTTCCTCTGCAGCGGGTCAAGGAACGCCTCGCCCAGGTCAAGGGTTCTCTTGTAGAGGCACCGTTGGTAGGCGACAGTTGGTCTTTGGGTCTGATCCGACCTGACAGAAGGGTTCACAGGACTTCTTGATTGATGACAAGGATTTCGTGGAGGGGATTGATTGGATTGGACTGAACCCTACGCTGCCCGTGTACATCTAACGAATGCTGTATGTATGAATTCAACGTGTGTGGAGCCGCAAGGCGGGGCGGAGATTATCCAGTTTCGAGCCGAGCCAGTAATAAGCTTCAAGTTGTCACAACTCCAATTATCATTCCTCCGCGCCTTTTCCCTCGACCACCACCACCACCAACTACCTCGTCGCTCATCGTCGTGGACGACGATGAGCTCGATAACTGAGTACAGTCGTGGCTCAAATGACCCGTTTCTCTCTCACCTCATTGCCCTGCTTTCTGCATACGAGCTATGTCCCATGTCTACCCCGCCGCCCCGATACGACGGCCCCAGCAACTGGCAGACGGACTCCATCCTCCGCTCTCTCGCCGCCGTCGCCCGTAGAATGTACACTGCAGAGGACGCTCTCGCATCCATAAAGGCATCCGAATCCTGGCAAGCGAACGGCCCAGAGACAAAGAAAAGGCGCAGCGTAGGCGACACTCCCATACCATCCTCTTCCTATTCTCAGAAGGACCATATTCCTTCTTCCCCCACGCAGCCCAGCTCGATGACGACCAAGCACACAACCACCGCCCACAATGGCTTCTTTTCGAGCAGGGCCGATACCACCCCCGGTAGCGCTGATGGTTCGGCGGATGTCAATATGGTGGCAGAGGTCGCAACGGTGGGCGTCGCTGATGTTGATCGCGTACCGTCTGCTAGACCGATCAACCCTCGCGTTCAGAGCATGTCGTTATCGCTCGATAACATTCCCAACAATTTCGATCCCTCCAAACTGCAACGCACGCTCTCCAGCTCGTCCGCCTCGGCGCCTTCGACCTCCCACGCGGAGCACATGTCATGCCCCATGTGCGGAAAGGTGATCACCGACACAATCACGATGAGTCGCATCAATGGGAGTTTCAACGGATCCCCCTCCGGTTCACCCCTCGTTGTCCCTCCCGGTCCTCTTGCCGCTGCTGCCTTTGAGAGTGGCATGAGTGCTGTCGAGGAACTTCGTTTACTCAAGGCGCAAGTACAAGACGTCGCACGTGTTTGCAACGCTGTCGCTCGTGGCGACTTGTCACAAAAGATCACGGTGACGGTCCAGGGTGTCGTTATGGTACAGCTCAAGGACGTCATCAATACCATGGTATTTTCAGAACGTATAACGGGATGCTGTGATCCGTACTTATTTTATGTGCTTAGGTGGATAAATTGGGTCAGTTTGCCAAGGAAGTGACTCGTGTCAGTCAGGAGGTGGGGACAGAAGGGTATGGCTCTATCTGATGTGCCTTTTTGGTTCTATTTCTGAAAAACCCCGTTTTAGTAAATTGGGTGGGCAAGCTCTCGTTTTGGATGTAGAAGGCACTTGGCGTGAATTGACTGGGGTCGTCAACAAGCTGGCTGCGAATTTGACCAATCAAGTCCGGAGCATTGCGAAAGTCACCAAAGCCGTCGCTTTGGGTGATTTGTCCAAGCAAATCGACGTCGACGCTCGAGGGGAAATTCTGGACTTGAAGAACACTGTTAATGGAATGGTTATTCGTCTCCGAGCCTTGGCCGCCGAGGTCACCCGTGTCACCCTCGAAGTCGGCTCTCAAGGAAAATTGGGTGGACAAGCCCATGTCCCCGATGTCGAAGGTGTCTGGTTTGAGTTAGTCAGAAATGTGAGTCACCGAGGCTTTAGGTGACTTTGGACGTTCACGTTGTTGCAGGTGAATCGGATGTGTTCGAGCTTGACGGATCAAGTCCGGTCTATCGCCAAAGTCACGACCGCCGTCGCAAAGGGAGATTTGACCCAAAAGATTGAGATCCAGGTCGAGGGCGAGATGTCAACGTTGAAGGGGACTGTCAATTCCATGGTGGACCAGTTGAGCGCGTTTGCGTCCGAAGTCACGCGTGTCGCGTTGGAGGTCGGCACTCAAGGGATCTTGGGTGGGCAGGCTCGTGTCGAAGGCGTGCAAGGTACTTGGGCTGATTTGACGCGAAATGTCAATGTGAGGTTCTCTTGAGCTCTTCCGTCGTATTTGTCTCACGACGCGTTCTAGAAAATGGCTAGCAATTTGACCGACCAAGTACGATCCATCTCTGAAGTTACGAAGGCCGTGGCGTCGGGTGATTTGAGCAAGATTGTCAACGTCGATGTCCAGGGAGAAATGCTCGATTTGAAGATGACTGTCAACTCTATGGTTGCCCAATTATCGACTCTCGCGAACGAGGTTACCCGTGTGTCCTTGGAAGTCGGAACGGAAGGTATTTTGGGTGGCCAAGCATATGTCCCTGACGTTCAGGGAATGTGGAATGTTTGTGATGATGGTCGGTTGTCGTGCCTTGATTGACGCTATTATGATTCCCAGGTCTTAACGGAAAATGTCAATTTGATGGCCATGAATTTGACCAACCAAGTGCGTTCCATCGCCGAGGTTACCAAAGCCGTCGCGGCTGGTGACTTGACCAGAAAGATCGAGGTCGATGTCCGCGGCGAGATCAAGGAGTTGAAGGAAACTGTCAATGGCATGACCGAGAGTTTAAGCTTGTTCGCCGATGAAGTTACACGCGTTGCCAGGGAAGTCGGTACGGAGGGACGGTTGGGTGGACAAGCCCGCGTGACCAATGTAGGCGGTACCTGGAAGGTGAGACTCTGCGCGCGATGGACCGGAAGAACCGTTCTCTGAAAGAAGCTTGATCCAGGATCTCACGGATAACGTCAATATCATGGCTGCCAATGTGAGTGACGCAATGTTTCCAAGTTGATCCGCACTTACGAGCGTGTTTCAGTTGACACTGCAAGTCCGGACCATCGCCGTTGCTACTGTAAGTTCATCTGTGGCGTGTTCGCTACAAGTCAAGCTCACGTTTCTACAGACTGCTGTCGCTCGTGGTGACTTGACACAACAAATCACCGGTGTCTCTGTCTCTGGAGAGATGTTAAGTTTGGTTAACACCATCAACGACATGATTGCCCAGTTGGCCATCTTTGCTAAGGAAGTGAAAAAGGTTGCCTTCGAAGTCGGTACAGAAGGTAAACTAGGTGTCCAAGCTGAAGTGGGCAATGTCCAGGGCATATGGCAAGAAATTACGTGCGTTTTACGCCTCTGTGATCGCTTTCATGGTGTTAATCGAGTGTTTTCTCGTGATCCAGAATGTCTGTCAATACTATGGCTGGAAACTTGACTACACAAGTCCGTGGATTTGCTCAGATCTCAGCGGCAGCTATGGACGGCGACTTCACTCGGTTCATCACAGTCGAAGCGAGCGGAGAGATGGATTCGTTGAAGACACAGATCAATCAGATGGTATTCAACTTGCGTGACTCCATCCAGAAGAACACTGCTGCGAGAGAGGCCGCCGAGTTGGCGAACAGGTCCAAGTCGGAGTTCTTGGCTAATATGTCCCATGAAATCAGGTATGAAGCGTGTGCTCTTAATTGTGAATGCCTGTAGAATGCTAACACGAATAAAGAACGCCAATGAACGGTATCATTGGCATGACAGAACTGACTTTAGATTCGGACTTGAACAGATCGCAGAGAGAAAGCTTGTTGTTAGTACACTCGCTGGCCCGATCACTATTACTGATCATCGATGATATATTGGACATCTCCAAGAGTGGGTGTTTTCACCTTCGAGAGGTGTTGCTGAGCTCATACTTTACAGTCGAGGCTGGTCGTATGACTATGGAAGCGGTGTCCTACTCCCTGCGCCAGACCGTCTTTGGGATCCTAAAGACTTTGGTTGTCCGTGCTTCGCAGAACAATCTGGACCTGACCTATGATGTAGACCCCGACATCCCAGATCAGCTGATCGGTGATTCTCTCCGCTTACGCCAAGTCATCACAAATCTCGTCGGCAATGCGATAAAGTTTACGCCCTCAAAAGTCACGCGGAAAGGACACGTCGCCTTGAGCACGCGGCTTTTGGCTCTGGATGACCAGAGCGTTACTCTGGAGTTCTGCGTTACGGATACGGGTATTGGAATTGCCAAGGACAAGCTGAACCTCATCTTCGATACCTTTTGCCAAGCAGATGGTTCCACGACACGTGTATGCGCACCCCATTCTTGCACCTGGCGCAATTAATTTAATCACCGCTTTCAATTAACAGGAATATGGTGGAACAGGTCTAGGCCTGTCAATTTCGAAACGCCTCGTCAACCTCATGCAAGGTAATATGTGGGTTGAGAGTGAGGTTGCAAAAGGTAGCAGGTTCTTCTTCACGATCACATCCCAAATCAGCCAATCTCCGATGGAACATACGTTGCAAAAGATGCAGCCCTTTCAAAGGCGTGCGATTATGTTTGTTGACACGCTGGGAGATACTACCGGTGTCGTGCAGAGGATCCAAGAGCTTGGTCTCAAGGCATATGTAACCCACGACATCGCCGACGTTGCGGACAAGGAACGATGCCCCCACTTTGATACTATTGTTGTCGACTCTCTCACGATGGTATGCTGTGTTGTCTTCTCTCGTCCACATCATTTAACCTCGTGGTAAACAGACTGAGAGTATAAGAGAATATGAGCACCTCCGTTATATTCCGATCGTTTTGTTGGCACCGTCGATGCCCAGACTGAACCGTGAGTGTCTTCATCCGAATCATTCCGTGTGCTCAACTAGTATGGTGTTTCAGTCAAGTGGTGCCTAGACAATAGCATCAGCTCTCAAGTGACGACCCCCGTAGCCGCACAAGACCTTGCAGCCGCCTTGATTTCAGCCCTGGAGTCGAATACCGTCTCACCAGTTGCTGCTCCAAATGATATTGTCTTTGACATTCTTCTCGCCGAGGATAACATGGTCAACCAGAAACTCGCTGTTAAAATCCTAGAGAAATATGGCCATTCAGTCGAGATCGCCGAGAATGGAAGTTTGGCTGTTGACACGTTCAAGGCGAGGGTCCAACTGAGCAAACCGTTTGATATCATTCTCGTGAGTTTACCTTTTGCGGTTGTTGATCGCGGATATTTACCCCTGTGTATTAGATGGACGTATCTATGCCATTCATGGGAGGAATGGAAGCGACGGAACTCATCCGAGCGTTTGAATTGCACAAGGGCCTCCTGCGGACACCGATCATTGCACTTACTGCGCATGCTAGTGCGTCTTTACATTTTCTTTGTCTGTACCCAGACTCAGAGTCTTTTCAGTGATTGGCGACCGTGAACGGTGCTTGCAAGCCGGCATGGACGACCACATTACGAGTACGTGCCTTAATCTCCGCGCTGCGGCCTCAGACTTATCGGAGCCGGATTAGAACCATTACGACGCGGTGACCTCTTGAACTCAATTAATAAGCTTGCTGGAGAACGTGCTCAGCTTGCCAAGCAACATCATCTGCTACAAAGACCGCCTGCACTCATGGCTCCATAGGAACTCATTCTCCACGAATACCCTCTCACATCGACCTTTACTGTCCGATATCATTAGTGTATCATTGTACACCCATGCTCTCAACTCATTCCTACATATGTACTTGACAGCCGTACTCACTCTGACTGACATTTTCATTTCACTCAATGTGTCGTTGACCTCGTGCTCTGTCATTGACACCTTGTAACGATATATTTACTCTCCACACTCTTTACTTTCCTTTACTAGGCTTCTCGAGTTCTCTTGTATGTTTTTTTTTTTCGTGCGCTCACTTTCACGAGCCTAATGTGTAAGTAAGTTGCAAGTACCGGAGCCGACAGATGGGAACTCGGTTGTCAATTCGTACCAGTAAGCACTCACGCGTTCACGCACCGCAACGATCTGTCTAAGTTGCTATGGAAGAGAGACACATTGAATCTGACAAGCTTTGGCAATGAAGACGTCACTCGATGGGAAACAAATCAACGGAGCATTGATACAAACCAGACGGGGATCTATCCCCTAGAACCTGAATGTGCAACAAATATGTACCGAAACGACGCCGGGCAATCACATCGCTAGTTTGGGTTTCGGTGTAAATATTGGAACGCCTTACATGCAGACATCAAAAGTGGATGGGTCCACTATAACTACGTGAGGCGCAAATTAGAGGCTCCACACCCAAACGGTGCGACAACACCTTTTTCTTCTCGGGTGTTTTTCTTTAGAGGTAAACAAACACGCCGGCAAGGGCAGCGACAATGCTCACGGTCGTGACGCCCGCTTTGAGGCCGACCGAGTTGTTGCTACCGAGCTGGTTGGGAGACTTGGGACTCTCGCTGGGGGAGGCGCCCGCGCCGGTCGTCGAAGGAGTTCCAGCAGAGCTAGACCCTCCCGAGCTAGACCCGCCGTCGAGCTAAACGTGAATGATCAGCACGCGACAATTTCAATCAGAGAAGCTACCCACCGACAGGCTGCCACCGCAGGCGAGGTTCCAGCCGCTGAGGGCATCGTTCGCGTCGCTAGTGGCGGCGGGATTGGCTTGGACGAGACAGCTCATGCATTGTTGCAGCTCGGAGCCGACGCTGCTGACGCACAGGCAACTTTCATCAGTAGCACAGCTCTGGGATAAAAAGCAGGCGATGCCGATGTTATAAGGAAACGCGGGGTGTAAGAAATGGGCTCACGTTCATGGTATTCAACACTTGGCAGGGAGACTGGCATGCAGGGGGGAGCGAACTTGTGTTGATCGACTGGCGAGCGACGAGCCCACTCGAGGTAGAGAGTGAAGGGGCGACTGGATCACGACATGGTGAGCAAACGTCACCCGCAGAAATTGAATACGTCAACATACATTGAGAAAGGACAGTGACGGCAAAAAGGAGAGGAGTGATTTGGACCATTGTGATGGACAATTGAGCAAAGGGAAAAAAGAGACCGGGTGCGTCACCCTTAAATATGGCGATGGGGTACCCTGTCACGGTGTTAGTTTGAAGACTCACCGATTATGATTTTGGTGCACAAGCAATCTGCCCTGAACACAGGTGAGCGTGCCGTCAGCCGGCGACCTGGAGTCACAAACCAGTGTAGCTCGAAAAGATGTTTTCGATCAAATTTGTCCATGCTAAAGTAGATACACCTAACGTTGGATATCGTAGAAAATGTCGTTCCAATGATGCTGGGTCAATAGGATAAGCATCGAATTTCATTATGGTAAGTGATTGTGTTACTTTGTATGTAATTTAGCTTGGCTGATGGTTCTGAGTCGACGGTCTGCATCCTATGAGAAAATGCTTGTAGTGTGAACATCTAGTAGCTGTCAAGATACGTAACACTCACCCTGGAAGATCACCCTAGCAACAGCAGTTCCGCGAAAAGTGACTCAATGTTGCTTGGTGCTCAGGTGACTTCACTGAGAGTGCGTTTGAATATCCCTGCATTGTTCGGACCGAAACGGCCGTAGTGTCAATAGCGCCTCTCTGACTTTCAGCGAGGATCGGGTCTTCATTCGAGGAGTAACTGTTTCTTGGATAGTATATTGTGTCGCTCTTCAGTAGCCAGCAGTGAGCAGTAAGTTCACTGTGGCACCGGCACCGGCCCGGCATTCACTGAACGCCATTTCCTTCTTGCTGGAGCCTCGAAGGTTTTGGCTCCCGTCACCGTCATTTTAATAGTCGGGAGCACCCGCGCCTTATCCAGCCAAGTAGATGGGCCGGAGTCACGTTAATCGAGTCGATAGGCTATAGGACAAGCTTCGCAAAAACCGTTACCCGGATGCTTTGACCATCTTGGTCGCTGAGCGCTGAGCGCTTAGATACGCCAAGGCGTCCAACTCAGCGCTGGATTCCGCACTTGATGATTTAATGGCCTACATCGTGTTTCAGATGCAGTGTTGGACACAGTACCACTGTGCCCTGTCGACGGTACGTATCAACATATGGTGGAAGCAATGCGGGCGCAGAGTATGATATTCTTCCCAGCCCTTTCATTGGTCAATTTATGGATCTCACGCCTACTGGCATGCCTGCAACATGTTCGGATCCACCGTCAGCCAAGGAACCACCAACTCCGATTTATTGGCCGTCGACACTGCGTCATGTCTGCTGCTTCTGCCCCCTCCAATCCGGAGGCAAAGCCTCTGCTCAGCGTAGAACACCCCAGCTATCACGATGAACCCACGCAATCCCCGGCTGCGGGTGGCAGTACTGACGAGGAGACTGCGCTCCCTGCTCAAGCTCCAGAGGCCAGGTCATGGTCAACGGTCGTGTTCCGAAGCGTTGTTGTGCTCTTGTTGCTCATCGTGGTGGGCTCCTTCATCAAGGGATTCATTGAAGCAGATGATGTTGAGGTATGTTAGCCACGATCCCACTAGGAATGACTTACACGTGGTTCCCTTGCATCTCGTAGTTCGACCTCGGAAAGGCGCTCAAGAGTGCGCTTGGCGGTGGACTCAGTGGCGCCGCGGGTAGGCGTTTTGCGCATCTGTTAGGACATTGGACGGCGACTCATTTATGCATATTAAGCAATGGTTCTCCAAGTATTGACCCTCATGGTAATGTGGATGACAACTTTCTTTACCAATCATACTCAGTGATCTCCTGCAGCCCTTGCGGACAGTCATGAACTATCAATATCGCTACGGGACGACGACAAAGGAGGCGATCAAAATCCTCTATGCAGACGGTGGCTGGACAAGGTACTATCAAGGCCTCGCCGCTGCACTGATTCAGGGACCTGTATCGCGCTTCGGTGATACCGCAGCCAACGCAGGCATTCTCGCTCTCTTGCAGAGTAATACGTTCATGAAGCAACTCCCCATGCTTGTTCAAACTATGTTTGCCAGCGTGGCTGCCGCATGCTTTAGAATGATTCTGACTCCAGTTGATACCGTCAAAACTACCATGCAAACTGAAGGAAAGAGCGGTATTTCACTTCTCAGAGATAGGGTTAGTCGTCCGTGAACTTGTAGAGATGTAATCTAACCTTGGCTGTTTTCTTGTGTTTAGGTCAAGAGTTATGGAATCGGTTCCCTTTGGTACGGTGCTCTGGCAACAGCAGCAGCCACGTTTGTGGGCCATTACCCCGTATGTGTCCTGTATAGCATTGTTCTCGTATTCGACCTGAATTCGTCTAGTGGTACGGGACATACAATTATCTCAATGCGATTCTTCCCTTACCGGCCAATGTTCCTGAGAAGCTCCTCCGCTCTGGTTTTATCGGATTCGTAGCCGCAGTGATTTCAGACACCGTCTCAAATTCTCTACGCGTAGTCAAGACCTACCGCCAGGTCCATGCAACCCGTATCGCCTACCTGGATGCTGCACGTGCGATTATCGCTACAGATGGCGTCCGCGGCTTGTTTGGGCGTGGCTTGAAAACGCGCATCCTGGCCAATGGCCTGCAAAGTATCATGTTTACGATTCTCTGGAAGTTGTTTTTGGACTTGTCAGTACTGGGATTGGTCGCCTTTCTCTTTTTCTGATGCTGATCGTCTTTCATTAACAGATGGAACGAAAAGACGAGTTGATCGTATCGGTCAGCAACCTGGGCCATACCCAAAGATGTCTGGGACCCATCAGGCTATATGTTACCTCTATACTCACGAGATGATTTACTCACTGGATAACGAGCATGTTTTTGTTACTGATGTTAATCGTATATAGTTCAATAGGCAACTCACATTGTAGCAGTGTGTTGGCACATCATCACATGTATGTCAGTCACCTCGGTCATTCTCCCAGTTATCCCGAACACGTCGAAAGTTGGAGCAGTCGTTCACCGACAATGACTTTAGCATGAAGGGCGTTGGGGCCCATGCTCGACACTTTTGGCCCGATTATATTGAGGTACCAAGCTCGAAAGAAGACGAGATATATTTTCCTTGCGGAGACACGATACAGCCATTACAGAAGTGAAAGGAGGAGAAATTGTCTGTGGTTCATCGACAGATGCGCGACTTGTGTCCCAGGATGTCTTACTAGGCTCAGCCAGTGAGATTCCAGCACCGGCCTTCACACCAGTCGACAAGTGCTGTGACTCGTTACAGTCATGCAGCTTCTTGGTATGACTCCAGGGCTATGGTGCCCGAGGTCATCACGTCTGCGGTTCTAAACGATATGCAATTAAAAAACAAGAGCGTCTGTACACCACAGCTGAGAACCTAGATGCCTGACTAACTGACTAGAATCACTCACGAATGCGAATTCAAGGTCAATCCAAGAGGTCTGATGGTGGCAGCGAACGAAGTGCGCCTATGGACGAGAAGGTGATATATCATGAACCGGTGTGATCACACGGCTGTGGCATTAGTGCTTCGACCGACCGGGTATCTTGGGGCCAGTAACTCGACTTTAATGACTCAGCGGGAGCATTGAAACGGCGGTATCAGGACATCAGGTTGAGTCAGAATGAGACCCAAGTATCAGGGCGTGAGGTTTTTTTGAAACTCAACTGACATGATTGCATCACGCGTTTGACGAGTACTACTCTAACCTCGTTTCCTGTTGAACCGACTAGGATATATTTGGCGTGCCAAACGACCCTGACCCATCTTCCAGCTAATTACGAAGATGAGTGGCCAGCGTCGAGATGAGTTTGTTTACCACTGGGCGGCACGCGGACCTGAGTCTCTGTACCTTCCCAGGGCTTTTCCTCTATCTGCAAGTTAGCAGCATTGAGTGTCACCAAAGCAACGTTGCAATCAGCTCACTGCCAGCGATCGTCAATTTCATCGGCAATTGATGATTTGGTCACTTACCATCAGAATCGTATCCGTGGTCCTTATTGAAATCATTAACAGCACTCATGCGTATTGCACCTTGGATAGCAGCCCCAACAACTTGTGGATCATTCCTAAAGTTGGGCTCATTCTGTCCCTCCCCGTGGCGAACATACTGTGCAAGTTAATGACGAGAAAATAAGTGTGACCAGAATGACCGTCAAATAAACTCACTGTCAGCAATTATCAGTTGCATTAATACTGATAGCAGTTCAACACACCTTGAGGAGGATTTGGGATAACACTCTCAGAAGGCGACGTTGATGCTGGCTTGGGAACACTCTTAGTAGAACCCTGGAATAGTAAAGAGATGCAATCCGGCGAATTATCGACAAAGCGTTGAGAACTTACTGTTGATAACTGTCGGTCGCATTTAATTGGTGATGTTGTCACTCACCTTTGCCGAAGCTGTGCAAGCACGGTGAGTACCAGAATTGAATATATCAGATGCGTCTCACCAGGCGCCAAAACAGCTTTTCAAGGCACTTGAAATACCCCTTCTCATACTAAGGTCGCGAGGGATGCGTGCCTCGCTCTTCTCGTGGGCCAGAGATCTATCCATGAAGTTATCACCAACCGCCCTGTAAGCGCTCTTAAGAAATCGGTGTTTGGCACTTACCGAGGTTCTACAAGAAAAGGACCGGGAAATACATTGATCGGAGGAACGGCGTCGCTATCAAGTTGAAGGTCTCTGACATCCATTTGGGTAGGTGTGGGTACGGACATGACCGAGGAGACAATAATCATAAAGGCGAAAAACACACAAAGGAAACGCATCGTAAAATAGTTGATGAATGAGCGAGAGGATAGTCGGGCCGTCAACGGCAACCTGGTGTGAGTAATAGAAATGAGGCTGGCACAAAGTAAACAGTGAGCAGGTTGATATGAAATGGGTGCACACGCTTACTAGCCAGTACCTGTGAGCCACGCGAAGTAAAGGAAGGTGACTGAAGAAACAAAGCGAGTGTCAGCATTTTATATCCTAAGACGAGAAAGATGGAGAAAGCGCAGCTTTGATGGTAACATGGCAGGTCTGTCAAAGTCTAAATGAGGTATTAGGCGAGCTCAGCTGTCACTGAGGCCCTGGTGATGTTAATAATGCCATGTCAATGAGATTGAGGCCATTTGATAGAAGTCACCCATGAACCAAGTAAATATGATAGATCGGCGTGTGTCCAAGCATAGAGCGGGGCGCAAGAAGAGTCGTATCCTTGGAAACTCGTGCAAAGGTATGAGATGATCACGTTCGCGGTGACACAGCCCAGGGCCATATCAGGCCAATTACGACGTGCCGTCGAGACGCGCAACGCTGTTCTTCACAGATGCGGCACGCTGACATGGAGCATGATCATCTCGGAGGCTAGGACTGGGGTGACCTCCCTGGAATGCGAGCAGGGCAGCCTGGACTGGGGACTGACTACCACAAGTACTGTACAACCGACGACTACCTACGCTAACGGCCAGACTCCGGCCACTAAGCTGAGACCCCTGCCACCGCCTGCTGTTTCCCCCTCACTGCCAGTGGCAGATGTCTTTGAGGATAAAGTTGTTGGAGTCGAAATGGTGGTCGAGATTATTGTGTAAACTTGGGCCACGAGGTGAGCTCGGTGTTGGAGCACATCATTTCAATGAATCAGACGTCAGCTTCCGGTATTCAACGACCGACTCCCTCAAGAGCTCTAGTACGTTTTCAGGCAGGTCACTGTTATTGTTTAGCCCATGATATCCTAGTAAGTGCTCACTCTGGCTACATGTTGCTCTTCATCCCTTGTTCAGGGTGAATTGCTTCGCAGGCCTAAGTTTTGCACTGTTCTGCTGATCGGTGACTTGAGACGCAGTTTGCACAGTAAAAATTATTTCTCATAACTCATTCTATCTTAAACTCGCTTGAACAAGACAAGCGCCCACATCGAACAGAGCGAGCACGGCAAAGGTCAGCTCGACCAGGCGCATGCAGTACCAACACATTTCGGCCTCCCTGTTCTTCCCCGCGTTTGAGAGTCACTCAAGGTGCGTTCACTATCGATTATCGCGTTTCTCATCCAAGCTTCCCGCGTCCTAGAAAAGACAGATGACCTTGACGCTGATAGATGCGTTTATCAGCACTGCGATCCACTTTACCCTCTACGACTCGAGTTCGAAGCAGACCACGTTCTCCGAACGCAAGCTCTGGGACTGGTTTTATGCGCGGGATATAGAGGATATGAGTGGTCTACCTGGATGCGCACTTGTAGCGTTCTACCTAATGGATCGATCTGTGAAGACGTCTTTTTCCCTATTGAATCATTTAATTTGTATCGCGTCCTATCATGGGTATCTGGTGTATTTCCATTAGTGCCCGAGCCTGGTTGGACGACGCAGAGCACTCACTGAGACGGGCAGCTGAAACACAATGGGTGCGCCTTCGCTTGTGTGACGAATTATCTGTATCACCGCTAGGTCTGGTCTAGGGGATATTCGCCGTCTGGCACGCGAAATACACCGTTGCTTTCCCTTCCCCGTCTGCTTTAGTCGTGGTCATCCGACTTGCTCACAGCCTATGTTCAAGACCGCTAGTGTTGCTAGCTGCACCATCAAGCCAAGAGAAAGGGAGTAACAAATATTGCCCCGCTCTTCACAGTGGGATCGACAACCAGCGATTTGACGGACGAGGCCCACTAGTTTCCGATCAGGAGTGTGAGCACATGCTATTGTCTATGTGGGGACCACGACACAAACAAGATTAAAATGAACACACGCACTTGTCGCTGTCGACTTTGGACACGTGTGGATTGAATGTACCGCGAAGCCGGCGCTAATCTCTTGCGCATCTTCCTCTGAGTAAATTCAGTTTGTTAATCACAAAAGATAGTAGCGCAATACTCTCATTCAACGGGCTGTGATGAATATAGGGCCTTCATTCAACCGCCGAGCTGCAGCGGTAATACAACTCAAATCTACGACATGTCAGAACAATGGGTCAACAGGTGAATCGTAGCAAAATATAGCACAGTAAAGAGAAGACATGCACAACGCGATATGGCGTTCAGATCATATAATACAAGTCCAAGGCATCTGAAATATACGACATCAATCCACCCTGTTTGTGAGTGAAACGGGAAACCTACGTCGATCGATATGCACGAACATGATCCGCTTCCCCAATGACACCTCGTCCGCAGTCTCGATCACTGTCGTGTTCAGAGCCGAAGCCGTATGCTCGAAACCAACATCTCCTGGTAGAACCGAGTCACTACCTGGTGCACGACCGCATCGTCCACCCGCCACAGCGTCCCAATCACCACCCCATTGAACCCCGCAACTGCATCCCGGCCGCGAGGTGGAGCATCTCGTACGGCGTCGACGCGTCTCCCTTGACCATATGACACGCAGACAGGAACGCGAACTTAGAATTCGTGTAGCGTTCCTGGATGATCCGCATCAGGGTGAGCTTGCCATCACCCATCGCGAACCACGAGTCGAGTGGCTTTTTGGCATGCTGCACACCGTGGCAGGCGACGTGGACCCACCGGTGATAGGGCCGATGACAGTCTCGAACACCACGCTTGCAGGCATGTTGGTCTCATCGCGGACCCTTCGGATCTCGTGTTCTACCTCTGGGAGCTGCCCCAAGCCCGGATCCGCACTTGGATTCGCTTGACCGACCGTTGCAAACGAAACCATGTTCGGTGTTCCAGAGGCATTGCGAACTTTTCTCTGAGAACCAAGACGGTCTCGTGCACGAATGAGAGCCGAAAGAGAGGGCGGATACGAAGAGATGTAGATGTCCATTAGATTTTGCTTTCCCCCTCATTAAGTTCCTGCGGCATGGAGTGAGAGGAGCGTAAACTTTGACGTTGGGCACCACCGTATGCGCGAGCCTGGAGGGAGCTGAACATCGTTTTGCAACACGAAAACAACTCGTTCGACCACAGACGACCACAAATCGCGCAATACTTCCTTCACATACAGCTCTCTGTGTGAGCCATATGCATGCGAATCCTGGGTCAGTTCCGATAGTTGGGCACATAGCTGAACAACATCCTCGAGCGAGCAGCCAAGGGGAACGTAGACAGGTGCGCGAGTGTGAAGAACGACGAGTGCGTCACAGCCGTATTTGCTTGCATTGACGATCGTAACCGGTCCGTCTTCTGCAGCTCGTTGAAGGTCGTCGAAATGAGGAGATAAGAGGAATCGTGAGAATCCATCGAGACTACGAATCTCGTCTACCACATGCTGCCATTCCTCGTGCACATGCCAATACAGACCTGCTCCTTTGCCTACATTCTGTTGAGCATGCTTCTTGAGATCTGCACTCAACCTGGTGATGGAAATGAAAACAGGACAAAGAAGCAGAGCACCAAGACAGGAACGAGAAGGCAAGAGCAAGAGCAAGAAGTTGACGGGCCGGAGAACTGAGACAAGATTAACATCACAACATGATAAATAAAAGATCGAGTCAAAGAGGGAAAGACCAACTCAGGGACACGAAATAGACGAAAAACGTGAAGACTGGGTGTCGAATGGGAGACGGCAGGTCAAGAAGAAATGCGCACGGGATGTTGGTTTCAAAACCAGGTGTGACGCACGGCAGCGCGCTACAGAGAGTAGGTGGACACGGAGGCGGAAGGGGGGGGGCAGTGGGAAACAGGAATAAGTGGAAGTGCAAGGAGAGGGATTACGAGACGTTTGAATAGATGATAAGCGGTCAAAGAGAGATAATTATGATTCTGCAACAGACAGATAGAACAAGGGTGTTCTAGAGAGCGAGAAGACAAGGGAATGCAGGAGTAGACGGTGTCACGCTAGCGGAAACGTTGATGCAATGAGGATTTTACGTCCAGGGAAGATAAACTGGGCTACAATCGAAGAATGTGTGACAAGATCGGTGAGATCGGCGAAGATGGAAGCGGTAGCAATACTCACATGGTGAAGCGCTAGTGGAACGCTGAAATGCGGCGCCTGAGGACAGTGAAAACGAAATGAATTGAGCCTAGAAAGTGGAGCTCTTGAGAGGCGGGAGAATGGCTAAGACAATTGTCACACAGAATAGATGAGGGATCGGTCCGGAGGAAAGACGAACAAAACAAACGGGAGCAGAGTAGGCCGCACGAAAGATGAGACTCTGAGAGCGAAACAAGGCGTCAGAGGAGGGACGGCGTATTAGCAGAATATTGGCGTAGAACCGGACAAGACAGTGCAGTACAGCAATTTGGAAGGAATAGCAGGCAAGAAGAATGGGAGCGCGAAGAGAGCAACAACAGAAATGCGTGGGAGGAAGACACCGGGTGGAGAGATATCAGCTGAGGCCACAATGAGTGGGTGACACAAACGTTCTACAGAATAAGAAGGCACGTCGATGGATACCGGGAGTAGATGCCAGGCAGGAGGTTAAAATACCGTGACAAGGATTCGACGATAAACTAGGGCTACAATCAAAAGACCGCATTCTCCGGACCATAATAATAGCCGCCGAAGACATAAAACTAGTAAATGTAGGCTACCTGCATAGAGATTGCCGGAACCAAGGCTAGCATCAGTACCTTGCTCATTGAACGTCAACGCTCCCAGAATGCGCGTATTGTCAGCTGTCCCAGCAAGAAAAGGAAAACGCATCACGAATGTTCCGTAATGACCGACAATCAGTGATTCCACAAACGAGCTCGATTGGTGCGATCAGCACCAGCGAGTACGAAAATGCGAAAAGGAAAGCACCTTCCTTGTGACCGAGAATAAGTCGTACCACCGCGCTTCTCTAATGAGAAAAAGAGCTCCAAATACAAATCTAGCGCATAATTCTGAGATGCGTCGTACGCAAAACCTAGTGGAACCCGGCGAGCACCCTCGTGCAACGGACCAAAATACACGCATTGAAGTCCTGGCTGTCGTCAGGGCTCTACCTTTAGGCGCCTCACAAACAGCACCAATCCTAGCGGTCATATGCTACACACCGAATAGTACGAGTGCGAGGAGGATGGACTGCCCGAACCGCTGCTGTCGCAGGAAA
>JBBPUC010000083.1:0-58388 GCA_038094375.1 Tubosaeta aff. heterosetosa
CATGACAAGGAAACCACATCCGAGAGCTTCAGGTAGCGGTGATAGACGAGACACAGACCACTCTCAGTGAGGTTTTTTAGAACCTCGAGCGCAGTGGCATGCAGGATGGGCGCAGTCTGCTGTCTTCATTGGGCCAAGGGTGTCTTCGACCGTTCCGGAAGGTGACTCTATGGGAGTTGTTTGCGTTGACGGAGCATTTCTAGCTGGGATTCTGATGTGCTCCAATTCAGTGACCGCGCCAGGAAGGGTTGACCATCTGTGAGTGGTTGACGAGCTGCGAGAAGATGGAGGGATACTTGATGCAACGTGAGGTTGAAGTGATAATGAAAGAATGCTTAGAGTTGAAACATATGAAGATATGATAAAATCATAGATCTTACGACCGGGCTCCGAATGATGCATGTCGTACGAACCGGAAGCGTGGATAGGAAGAAACACAAACGGCCAGTCGGACACCAAAAGACTCGTGACAGAGTCTGATCAGCTGACCATGAAGAACATTTCGTTGTATCTACCATATGGTTCGAATTGTAAGACAAGTGACGGACCAGTTTGATTACTTGCCGCTTCTTCTGCCACACTTGCTTAAAGGCGTCGGCGATGTCGAGAGCGCTAATCGTCCTGGAACTTGAGGAATTCATTTCCGCTGTGTCCGGTCATGTACACCGTGAAGATGTTGGAGCGATCGTCCATGAGCAATCGTTTGGAGCGCGGAACAGAATGATCGACTTATCCTACACGAAGCGTTGATCCATGAGTGTCTTGATTGTCTAGCCATATGGAAACGGGATAAATCAAGAGAGTACAGGTTTCCATATGGAAGCCAAGATGGGCTTCCACTCGTCGCTGGATGTGCGCAACAGAAGCCGATGAACACGACAGGAGAACAGTGTTAGAGCGGGAGAGTCGACAGGCTCCTAATACTTGACTAACACTGCTCTTCGTCAATGAGCGCGCAGAGTCGAAGGGCGCACATAAGTGCAGGGTATATCATCACTTTTGCTGCCACGTTTCCGTTAGTGAAGATGTTTGTAATCACCCGAGCGAACTTCTAGTTGCAAATTCATGACCTGTCCAAGGCTAGCGAAGGTTTCTGATGTGCGGATTCTAATATTGGGCACTGTAGTGATCGGTGAAAATAATGACATTTGAGTGGGGGAATATGCGGGTACGATGTAGTGTGGTCATCTAAGGAATAAGACCGAGCTAGGTAATGTAATGAGTATATGAATCGTGAATCAAGTGTTCATGACGATGGAGCTTTGGGTGTGGTCTAAAATCGGATCGGTGTCATTTAGGTCGCTGAAGAAGACATGAAAATCAGGGAAAATCTTACCGCATCCTTGAGCCAGGTAATGAGGTCACAGCGGTCCTGCTCCTTTTTGAGGCCAGCAAAGGCCATCTTGGTGCCAGGAATGTACTAGAGGGTAAAACGCCCATGACACCCTGAAGCACAAGAGGGAGAGTTAAAATACCTTTTTGGGGTTTTCCAGGTACTCGAACAGCGTGTGTTCATCCCATTCAATACCCTTGTTAACGTTGGCAGCCGTATATGAGAAGCCTTCTGCTTGGCCGGTTTTACGACCAAAGACTCTGCAAGCCAATGAGCGGACATGAAAGGTTTCACGGTCGCATCGTTCTTACCTGTGCAAGTTTGGTCCAACCTTGTGGGGTTCGCCATCGCCAGTGGTATGGCATTGTGCACAACGCGTCTTGAAAAGGGAAGCACCCTTGTTGGCGTCACCTATTGCACGGGTCAGTGGCTTGTTTGAGGATGCGAAACCAGACAGACCGGGAGTGTAAGGCATGCTAATAAAAAAGTTGAAACGAATGAGACGTCGAGCCTAGAGTGGAGATGGTAGGACAGAAAGAGTACTACTGGATTTTTTTCGGCCTGAAATGCGTTTCATGTTCCGACCGTGCCGGATTGCTCCGCGCATGTGAGCCAATCGGAAGGCTCCCGATTACGTCCCGGCCCGGTAGTAAGTCAAGTGTTATATGGTAAATTAGCTGACAGGGCTCAAAGTGATCGGATGTAGCTGCATGAATGCGTTTACGTAGTTATGAATCAACATTCCAGCGTAAGTTTGATACAACGTCCTATGTCCCAGCATACCTGTACGACTCAGATTTGTATACCCTTAGTCTTCCAGCTCATTCCAATCACCTTTCAAATTGGAGACACTCTGAAGACCACCGGTTGACGAACATACCGCGCCGACCTCCAGACAAGCCATAGAATCACCATCATGCCAATGGTTAGGGTAACTCTGAAACGTGCGCAAGTCAGAACAGCGGGTACTCAGTATTCGATATACCAACATTTCGAGAACCGAGAGCGCTGCTCGGATGGTCAGCGATGAGATCTGTCATATTAACAACATACTCACCAAACAATGCTTGCAACTGCCCGCAGTAGACGACTCCCTCGCATGAGTTATACATGAATAACGAGGGAAGGGATTTGTTGAGTACTCCGGTGCCTGCGACCCAGAAAACCCAGGTCACGAGCACCCATACTGCTTGGGTACCGATCGAGGCGATCGGACGCCGTGACCAAAGTGGGTCAAGAAAGAAGAGGGTGTACGTGCCGGACGTGACGGTGGTCCAACACCCTGCGAACCTTCACGATATCAACAAGGGAACATGTTCGCAACCAATGGCGGAACGTGCTCACAGCAGGAAACGCACGCCTGTGCGTGTTAATGAACCGGGGGCGTTGTTGTTGTACTTGTACTGTAGTAAAAGCCAAGTAGCATCAGCGACCTGTATTCCGTACTCAAGTTATTCAATAATCCAGAACACTGGCGTGGATGAATCGACCTGTGCCAAACTGCAAAAGAGCAGAAATATATAGATAACTGGGGCACGTGTTAGCCACAAGGCTGTCACGACGAGCGGGGCCAACAACTCCTCAACTTACGTGGGCCATACTGCTGAATACGAAGCCCAGACATCTTGTTGAGCGTTCTCGGGTGGCGTTTCGAGTGCCGGTACAGCAAGTACAACGGACAGAAATAGATCAGCGCAAGCATTGGGGTAACCGCGGCGATGATGCTCGAGATTGCACTCGAATACATCCTGGATTTCCTGACTTCGTGGACAACAGATAAATCGGTGGTGCTTTGAAGAGCGAAGGAACCAATGGCAAGAGCTGCGAGGATACATAGAGAAGAAGCAAATGGAAGCATTTCGACCAGCTTGCGGTTAAGACAATGAGGTCCAAAGAAAGACATGGACAGAGATGAAGGCGCACCGAAAGGGTTTGGCGACGGGAAATGGGCATAGATATGCCCGCTAATAAGACGGAAGCGGTCGCCGCGGCACTAATGGCGTGTGCTGCCAACGGCGAGGAATCGAGCGGCTCGGACTCGAAAGTAGGGAGACCTTGCATGGTTAAGTGGTCAACCTGCACCTGCGGCAGGATATCCACGCTTATCCCCCATTGCATGCAGAAACGTGTTTGCAGCATTGCTTCGCGCGGCTTGTTCCCCTAAGGGCTGGCCAATCGCGAATTAGCATGTCAGACTGTCACTGACCTTTAACAGATGCTAATGTCTACAGGCTGTTGGTTTGGGGGTTGTCTGGATGTTTGTTGGATGCTTGATGATCGATTTCTGTAGTCCACTGGCATGATGTCAAAATTACCTGCTGCATGCCCAACAGTGCTTGGACCGTGCGGCCACCTTCCAACAGACGGCGGCTTCAATTGAACTCATCGCCGTTTTGGGTATTGTAATTACGTAATATTATTAAGTCCGAGAGAACCGAATCTAATATGACGACGCTCTCGTGATCGTCTCCTCTCAGCCGGTCCCTCTCTGCGACTTGGGCAAGAGGTGCAATAGAAACACTAATTCTGCTTTAGCATCCGGTGGTTCCATGGACCGCACGAAAATCAGAGGATTAGCGCGTACCACTTTATATGAAGAAGATGCGGTCACATTCATGAGCATTAAATTATTTGTTTGCATAGCATGAACCAGGAAGTACAAATTATTGATGGGTAGTTTGCCTCTTGATTTCCCCCGTCCATGTTCGCGCCTAATTGGCGACTGTCTTGTCTTGTCGCTATCCTCTGTGTTGTTCCCTTCCTCGTTGGTTATCTCCGAGCCCTGAGGAAGAGGCGTCCCTTACCCCCTGGTCCGCCCCCCTCCCGATCGTAGGGAATGTCCGAGGGATCAACACATCAGCTCCCTGGCTCACTTATACAGAATGGGCCAGACTCTATGGTAATTCTAGCCTCCACGTATATACTGTACGATAACAAATATTTCATAGGTGATCTGGTCTATTCAAGTTTCTTCAACCAAGAGGTCATAGTGATCAACTCCGAGAAAGTCGCCAGAGCGCTCTTGAAAAAACGCTCTAATATCTACTCAGACCGTCCAACGATACCCACGAATACACTGTACTATCAGCTCCCACACCGCTAATTGGGATAGGTATTCCTCGTCCATCATCATGTCAGCACTCTACGACTACGAGGCATCGCCAAAGAACGACCCCATGGTAAATCTCATTAAAAAAGCGGTGAAATTGGCGGCTGAAGAAGTGCGACCTGAGGTGGCCGCCTTCTTTAGCGTGTTTCCATTTTGCAAGTCTTCTCGTTCCTTACTGATATCGTGCTCATGTACCAACTAGTGTTGTCACTCCCTTCCTGAGTTCCCGGAATGGGCATCCAAAAGAAAGCCGCGCTGAGCAGGGAATGGTCCAAGGAATGGGTGGACACTCCGTTCAAATACGTCTTGGAAAGAATGGTTAGTTTTTTTGTTTTTGTTTCAGCGCCGTGAACGTCGCTTCTTGAAACTTTCTAGAAGGAGGGTGTAGCAGGTCCATCAATGGTTTCTGATGCTCTGAACCGAGCGAGAGCCGACGGAGTAGATGAACAGCACCTATTTCAGGCGACCAAGGAAACCGCGGCAACTGCTTTTGGAGGTAAGCGGCATATGGCATACGTTATTATCTTCTAAACACTGTATCTTGCAGCTGCGTCCGAGACTGTAAGTAATTTAATGATCAACCTATTGATTGGCTGACACGTTTCGCAGACATCGTCTGCTCTCCAGGCGTTCATCCTGACTATGGTTCTCTTCCCAGAAGTACAAGCGAAAGCCCAGAGTGTTATCGATGCTACTGTGGGAACTTCGAGGTCACCTTCATCGACCGACTGACCGTCACTGAAGTATATTGACGCTGTTCTTTAAGAAACGTTAAGGTGGCGCCCGATCCTACCTCCATGTAAGGCATCCACTGTTATCATTTCAAGTTCGTTTGTATGCATTATAATCTTTGACAGCGATTCCGCATGCTACTATGGACAGTGACACTTATAATGGTTATTACATTCCTAAAGGTGATGGACTGTATGCCGTCTTTGGAATTCTTTTCTTATCTGGTTCATTCAGGAGCCACAGTGATACCAAACGTCTGGTGCGTTCGGGTGACTTTATTATTTATCTGGCTTGATGTATTACCTAGGGCGATGGCCCACGATGAAACGAGATATCCAAAACCCTTTGATTTTGTCCCAGAACGTTTTTTGGATGCGGAGGGAGATCTCAGTGAAGATAACGTTAGCTTTGCTTTTGGATTTGGCAGAAGGTCAACACGCATTGCTTTTGCTTTCGCCCAATGAATTTTAAACAAAACATTTGTTAGAATATGTGTTGGACGACACATTGCTGATGCTTCCCTCTGGTATGCTTGCGCTGTTCAGTTTCTCCAAAGAAAAAGACGCCGATGGGAATGAAATTGATTTTGAGCCACGGTGGTCAAGTGGGATTGCGATGTGCGTCATGTATTCACCATCCGGTGTCATAGTGAATTGACTGAACTCTGATAACGGTCGCCTGCCTTCGTTCCCGTTTCAGGTTATCTCGACACGTCGAGTTACAGGGGTGCAGTGCCCCGTCACGCTTGGAATCAGATCGGGTACGACGACCAGATATATCGACTGAGGATCTTCGTTCGTTGTTTCGCGCCTCTTTCTGTTGATTTTCCTCGTTCTTTCCATTTCTCGCCACCCCAGTTGAAGATTTGTGCCATGTGGTTTATCCAAGATATGATGTAGTTGGAAATAAAAATGGCAAGTAGGCTATACACCAACCCATTTTCAACCTTTGACCCACTCCGCTAGCGCCGTACCTGAATTTCCTCGTGGTCCATCTTAGTTTGGTAACCAGAATCTGCAATTCGTGGCATCTCGAAGTCATTTGACTGGCGACCTCATGGTACTCGTGGTTTCGGTGAATACTCGTGCACATGACCCGACCGTGTGATCCGGAGACCAAAAGAGCTCCAGTATCGGTTTAAGAGGGGAAGAATCATGGTCCACTCCGGACTTCAATCTTGCTCTTCTACTAAGATGACCGGCCTGGAGCCTGATCGCGATATCCCTGATGGGTTGAAGGACGATAAACAGCATCTCTCTTTGCCAGCCTCTCTCGTAAAGGATATGGCAACCATGGATGAAGACGACGTCAGCGCTCATGTGGGACTCGAGTTTCCGTCGGAAGAAGAGCTGGCTACTCTGCGTCGCGTGTCCGACAAGCTTCCATGGACTGCATACAGTAAGTGGCTTCATCCATGTTTCTCTTCTTTCTTCAATGCTTTGCGCAGTGATTGCAGTCGTCGAGTTGGCCGAACGTTTCTCGGTAAGTGTTTCAGTCTATGGTCGAGAGCATGTCTCCTCATCTTTCACATTTCCAGTATTATGGTATGGAAGTATTCGACACCATGTTTCCCAGTCATGCTCAACCATTATTTCTTCATAGGTGCTTCGGCCGTTTTCGTGAGTTTGCACATGGGTTTCTTTTGTACTACCCCATCGACAACTCACTCGGACAGGTAAACTTCATTCAGCAACCACTTCCGGCCGGTTCTAGGACAGGTGCAGGTGGGACGAATGGGCAATCTGGTGCACTGGGAGATGGCCAGCAAATGTCCACTGGACTGACTACATTCTATCAGTTTTGGTATGGATCTGATACCAGTCTTTCTTCTCCCTTTGTAATTCTGATCCACTAGGTCGTACATCTTTCCTATCGTTGGTGCCTACATTGCCGACTCTTACTGGGGCCGCTACAAAACGATTTGTTGGAGCGTGGCTGTGACATTGCTCGGCCACATCATCATGATCATTTCTGCGATTCCTGGCATCATCGGCGGGAAGGCATCTACAGGACTTTTCATTCTGTCGCTCATTGTCACTGGCACCGGCACCGGCGGGTTCAAATCTAATATCTCGCCGTTGGTCGCGGAGCAATACCGACGGTCCAAGCCGTTCATCACTACCACCAAATCGGGGGAGCGTGTCATCGTCGACCCAGTCATGACGACGTCGAGAATATACATGGTACATTTACCTTCATAACCTGCTTTTATTAATTCTGACCTGTTCAGTACTTTTATCTCTTTATCAACATCGGCGCACTCATTGGGCAGATTGCCATGGTCTATGCGGAAAAGGTGAGAAACTCCTCTTCTCTCAGCTACGTGTAATCATTTCGTGGCATCGCAGTACGTGGGTTACTGGTTATCATTCACGCTCCCGACCATCGTCTACTTGATCTCTCCCCTCTTCCTTTGGTTGGGTCACGGACGGTACCGCGTGTCGCCTCCAACAGGCTCAGTATTGGGCACTTCGTTGCGTCTCTGGAGATACGCTTCCAAAGGCCGGTGGAGCTGGAACCCTGTGCGGTGCTTCAGGCAACTCACCGCTTCCGACTTCTGGGAGAACGCCAAGCCCTCCAAGGTGGTCGGTGAGAAACCCAAGTGGATGCAATTTGACGACAGCTGGGTGGACGAGGTCCGGCGTGGATTCAAGGCGTGCGCCGTCTTTACCTGGTTTCCGATATACTGTATGCGGATTTCTAGTGTCGTGCGCGTTGCTGTGACCGTGTTTGTGTGTGCACAGGGCTTTGCTACAACCAGCTCAACAACAATCTGACCTCGCAAGCCGCTACGATGACCACGCATGGCCTGCCAAACGACGTCTTGTCCAACTTGGATCCATTCGCACTCATCATTTTTATCCCCATTTGCGACTTGTTGGTAGGTGATATCATGACGACTTCCCCACCGTCACTGACACCTTTTCTTAGATATACCCGGCGCTTGCAAGGAGGGGCTGGAGGTTCACTGCTCTTAAGAAGATCACCTGGGGGTTTGCCACGGCAGCCGCATCCATGATATGGGCGGCGGTCGTTCAGCACTATATCTACAAGGCGCGTTTCTGGTATATCAAACATGATCGAGGTGTACTCAATCCGTGGTTCAGACGAACCCATGCGGTTATCACGCAGGCACCTGTGTCGATGCCCAAGGCAACCCACTTGTTTCGTCTTTGAACGTCTGGATCCAGACAGGATCGTAAGCCGTCCGAAAGCCTTGTTTTTCCGCAGACGCTGAACCCACGTCGACCAAGGTATGTCCTCATTGCGTTTAGTGAGATATTCGCGTCGATCACGGGACTCGAGTACGCGTTCACGAAAGCGCCCAAGAACATGCGCTCGCTCGTCATGTCCTTGTTCCTCTTCATGACCGCCATTTCGTCTGCGCTTGGCGAAGCCCTTGTTCGTCAGTATCGAGTTCCAAAAGGTTCATGTACCCGTGTCTGACCAAAGCTCTGTTTGACAATAGCCTTGTCTACTGACCCGTTGCTCGTGTGGAACTATGGGTCCGTCGCCGTCCTAGCAGGTGTCACTACGGTGATTTTCTGGTTCTGCTACCGCGAGCTGGATAAGGAGGAGGACACACTTAATAATTTGTCCGAGGGTCAATTTGGGTTATCGGAGAAGAGTCAAATTCCTGCGATAGTCTGATGCTGGGACGAGCGATACCTCACGTGGGTTGAGTATCCCGCGTTCTTACTTGCTATACTTGTACCATTCAATTCATTTATGTCGGGATGGTGGTTTTTCGTGCTGGCTGCTGATCTTGCAGGAGAATTGAATCACAGTCCAAGCCAGCATCAAGTGACTTCCCTATGGATTTTGCGAGTATGACATAGGTGCATAAGACATGCAAACAGCAGGACAAAAACGAACAAGTGTGGGGAACCCACTTCAAGGAGCAAAGAGAGTGGTGAGGAACGCCTTGCCGGCAACAGACCCAGTCTTCTTTTCCTTCTTTCCTTTGTTCACCTGGCGGACTGAAGAAAAAAATGATGAGCACCAGTACAACAAGTCGACGTGAAGGGTACATACGCAATTCCTGTCTCCGAAGGACCTTGGCATAGGGGTTCAAACGGTAGAGAACACCCCTGTTAACCAAGGGATTCTTCTTTTGTGTCCAAGGGCGTTTCTGGAACTTGGGGTTGGCGGGACGGACGACGGATTGAATTTCGGTGCTGTTGATGAGGCGGGTAACGTCGGGATTGGTGATCTTGGCCGTCGGCAGACTATATATGTAATGGTGAGAAGGGAATACATGGCGCAGCACGAATGCTTACACGTAATCCTTTTTGAGGACGGAGGGACTGTCATAGGTGCCAAAGACTTGGTCCAACAGCGCAAAAGCACCCTCGGTCCAGATGATGAAGCGGCCCAGATGACCACCTGGGGCGAGCTGGAGGAGGTTCAGTCGGGTGACGTTGACGAGCTCAACACCAGGGATATTGCGGAATGCTTTGACGATGCCCTTATCTTCACCATAGACGATCAAGGGGCCACGGCGTTGTCGGTAGCGGCGGTTGCGCATCTTTCCCTTTCCGGCGCGAAGAGTGCGAGAGTTGGAAACCTTGACGACATCGGGGAACGCATTGATGCTCTTCAGAAGGGCAACTGCTTCCTTGGTCTTCTTGAGAGATTCTACGGAAGATGCCACGACGAGGGGGACCTCGGGGATCTGTTCGATCCGATGGCCACGGGCGAGGACAAGGGATGGGAGGGCGGAGGCAGCGAGGGCGGATACGGTAGCGAAGCGACGCTGGTTCTGGTTTACTTTGACGTGCCACTTGCGCCAAGTTTTTGTGGGTGCAAACATCCGACCACCACGGCACATGTTACCAAAAGCAGCCTGAGAAGAGGGTCACAGAGGAAAATGGAAGCGGCGGGCGACGTACTTGGCCAGAGCGGTGAGTTCCACCACCACCAACACGTGGAATACGAGCGACGGCGCGACCAGTACCCCATGATTCGGCAGAGGTCTGATGGCCGGCCTTCTCGCTCACGGCGTAAGCTTGACGTTTGTTTTTCGCGATGCTCTCTAAATCGGGGTGAGCGGCGGAGAGTAGAGGAAGGGGCGAGACCGACTGTGGACCTGGGCGACAACATCAAGGCGGATGGGCGCAGTAAACACGGCGGGGAGCGGGAGAGAGCTTGAGGCCTCTGCGAGGGGGATGAGCAGAAAACAGACGATGAGCGGGGGTCGTACCTGTTGCAGAGACGTGGACGGACACGGTTGGTCTTGAAGCCATGGCTGGAGGAGAGGGAGATGAGAGAGAGATAAGGACGTAAAATTAAGGTTTGTAACTGGCAAGCCACTTAACCAAACAATAGCAAACAGACGGGGAAGTGGCAAGCAGGACCAAACAAAGCCAGGCGTTGGCCGCGTGTCGTGGAGGATATCAACGGGGCGGACGGCTGGGGCAGCGCGTCTGTGTGGGCTTGAAATCACCCTTGTAATGTACCCGCTGTCCAACGCCGACGAGCCATTCCGTGTGTCCGTCAGAGACAGTCGCGGCGTTCCAACTCTCTTGTCACCCTGGGAGTACCTCGATGACTACGGGATCGTCCATCCCTCTGGCTGCGATGTCTGCTCTGCGTACATGAAGCACGTCGCCGATGCGAGCTACTCCCCGCACCAGCCCGCCTTCCAGATCGCCTTCCAGGATCGGAAGCGCGCCCGCGAGGACATGTACAACAAGGGCCTCTCAGACGGCATCCGTCGACAGAAGGAGGAGGAGCGCGAACTCTGCGACAGCATAGAGCGCTATCGTTTCGAGCGCAATCAGGCTCGTGAAGAGCTCGCCTCTCTTCGCGCCCAGCTCGAGTCCACCCGCGCCGACTGCGAGAGGCTTAATGAGAAACTCAGCTCTGTGCAGGTTCCAGAGCCTCCCTCCCTCGACACGCCCCCTCCTTCCCTTCCCACAAAGTCACCCCCGGCTGCTGTATTCCCGCCCGACCTTTCCCAGCCACCCGATGCCGACCCCACTGACACGCCCCATCAGTCAGACCTCTCTTCCTTTCTCCAGCACGTCTCGCCCCCAATGGCCACACCTGCGTCTCCGCAGGCTCACCTTCCGGATTGCGTGGCTGCTCGCTCTTTTGCAGCCGTGTTGTCTGCTGGCCAGTCCCCGAATGATGACGATTCCGTGCCTCAGTCACTCATTGAAGAACACTCTATCTCTCAGCACTGGCGGGCAGTCGTCCCGCAGGCTCAAAAGGCGGTGAAGCCTGTCAAGACCATCAAGCAGGTCCAGTCTCTCATCAAATCAGCTCATCAGCCAGGGAACTATCAAGCCTTGGCCAGAGTCAAGGCTTTGTGCTCAGAAGCCCATAAAACTCCCAGGGATCAAAAGACTGAAATCCAGCGCTATCTCCTATTGACATGGCGTACCCCGGATTGGGATCATCCTTCCTCCATTCCCAAGCTTCCTGCTCCATTGAATAATCCTCGCCTAGAGGACCCCGTGGAATGTTGGGTTGCGTACTATGCTGCCAATCCAAGCTCCTGTCCAAAGGGCATCCGGCGTGATGTAGATGGCAGACCATTCACAACTGACATGAGAGCGAGTCGAATGGTTGCGCGCCTTCGTCCTGTGGCCTCAAGCGACCCAGACTCCCGCGAGACACGCCAAAAGTTCATGGGGGTCGTGACCGAACTCTTCTCTGAGCCAGGAAGATACGAGAATATCCTTAGAAGAGAGGCTTTCAGCGTCTCGCCTCAAGTCTGCTATGTCCCGTACATGGGCCCGGCGGACACAGTCACCAAGGAAAGCGTTGCGAGACACTTTGCTATTTGTGGTGTTACGATCCCTGTGGCCGATAATGAACTTGGACCATGGGCGCGGGAGTACGTTCGCGATGTATATTATTGACCACCCTAGTTACCACAGGTACATACGTACGACATCAAAGACAGCTGGACGTGTCTTTATAGTGTTCATAGATCGTAGGCGATAATCCGTCGAAGTCTACCGTAGTGCGGTTGTAGTACGGAGCTATGATTAGTCGTGTTACGCATCGTCCCTGGCAGCGTTTTTCATTACGCTCGATAAGATATGAGCCATCTCTATAGACACCTCCGCATCCACCAGATATTCGGAGCGAACACCAACGTCGGCAAGACCATCGTCACCACCGCGCTCGTTCGAGCGTCCAGCCTCTCAAACCGAAATACCTTCTATTTGAAGCCCGTCAGCACAGGCGCACCGGAGGACGCCGACGATGCGTAAGTTGGCTCGCTTCTTGGCCGGAGACTAGTTGACCACCGCATGCATCAGGCATGTCCGACGATATGCTGGACCCCACCAGCATTTGCTACACACGCATTGCTTGTTCCAATACGATGACCCGGTCAGTCCCCATCTTGCAGTTCGAATAGCATCTCAAAGGTTGGGACTTGAAGTGAGTCGCCCATTAGATTTTTTTTTTCTTTTTTACCATAGGGCCACCTAGTCTTGCGCACCTTCTAACGAAACCTTTGTCAACGCCATTGCGGAGCACATTCGCGCGTGTGCACGATCGGGGAAGCCGTGCCACATGTACATAGAAACTGCTGGAGGTAAGGATCACTCCTCGTGAGTGGTGTTATGGGTTTTCATACGGTTCTGTTGCCAACGTGTATTCCAGGCGTGCATAGTCCAACTCCATCTGGAACCACCCAGCTGGAGAGCTATCGACCACTGTTTCTTCCTACGGTTCTGGTCGGGGACTCAAACCTAGGCGGAATTTCGTCAACAATTTCGTCCTACGAATCGCTTACTCTGCGTGGGTATATCGTAGACGCGATCTTCCTGTTTCGTGACGACTACTATCGAAACTACGAGTACCTCTCGCCTTACTTTGCTGAACGTGGGATACATGTCGCATCCCTGGACCCTCCACCACCTCTCCAGCGTGATGCCGATGAAAACGTCTCCGCTACGGAATCCTACTATGAAAAATTGGTTCCCGGGGATCTCGATAGTGATGTTTATCGCGCCGTCTGTCACCTGGACGAACGTCATGCCAGTCGCATCGAGGAACTTGATTCCATGCCCCGTCGGACGTTGGACACTGTCTGGTGGCCGTTCGTACAACACGGCCTCATTCAGTCTCAACAGGACATTACCGTGATAGATAGTGCGTGGGGAGACTTTTTCAGCGTCTACGACCGGTCTTCGATTCCATCGTCCCAATCGCACCTCGCTCCAAAACTCGATGGCTCTGCTTCCTGGTGGACACAGGCTATTGGACACGCAGATTCCTCACTTGCCCTAGCTGCTGCGAGCGCCGCTGGGCGTTACGGGCACGTCATGTTTCCTCAAGCGACTCATCTCCCTGCACTCAAACTGGCAGAGCGTTTAGTGCACAAAGGCCCTGGTGCAGGCTGGGCTTCGCGCGCCTTCTTCACTGATAATGGGTCGACCGGCATGGAAGTTGCTCTAAAGATGGCTTTGCGAACCTTCTCGAACGCCGAGGGCGACCTCGCAGCGAGTGACAAAAAGAATCTCTGGATTATCGGTCTGAAGGGAAGCTATCACGGTGACACGATCGGAGCGATGGACGCGACAGAAGAAGGGATCTATACGTGTGAATGGCACGAGTCCAAAGGGTTCTGGTTTGAACCTCCAACAATCGGAATTAAAAACGGCAACTACGTCGTGACTACCCCATCCCCCATGTCTGCGTCGACATTTTCCGCCCAGTTCGATGATTTACACGCTATTTACAATGTGGAGGACCGGCTCGACTCGTCGCTAGCGGACACTTATCGAACGCAGGTAAAGAATACTTTACAGGCTCTTCGTCAAAAAGGAAAACTGGCTGCACTCGTCCTGGAGCCTGTATTAATGGGGGCAGGAGGAATGATTTTCGTAGACCCTCTCTTTCAGCGCGTCCTGGTTGACGCGGTCCGCGATCCATCCCTCTTTGACATCCCTCTCCCCGTCATCTTTGACGAGGTGTTCGTTGGCCTATACCGCCTCGGCATCCAATCCTTTGGTCCCCTCCTCGGCGTCCGCCCGGACATTGCCGTTTACGCGAAAATACTGACCGGGGGCGTTCTACCCCTGTCCGTGACGCTCGCGTCAGAACGGGTGTTTCGAGCGTTCAGTGGACGCTCTAAGGTGGATGCGCTGTTGCACGGTCACAGCTACACAGCGCACGCAGTGGGCTGTCAGGTTGCAAACGCGACCCTCGACAAGCTCGACAGGCTTGTTCAAAACGACGGATGGCGTCAGGCGCGCAGAAAATGGGGTCGTGACCCAGAGGGCACTGTGATCTGGAGCTTTTGGGACCCTGGGTTCGTTCACTCCGTCTCGCGTCTCGACGTCGTAGAGGAGGTGATGGCGTTGGGCACTGTGCTCGTGATCAAGTTTAGGGATGACGGCGCTGGTAAGTTTTATCGTGGTCGTTCAACAACTGCTGAGCTCATGGTATCTAGGTTATGCCTCCCACACGGCTACGACCCTACTTCAATCCATCGAACGTCCCATGAATGAAGACGGTACTTTGAGCTCAGCCCCTGGTGGTGCGCCGTTTGGGATACATCATAGAACCCTGGGCAACGTGGCATATTTTATGACTAGCCTTAATACCCCCCAGCAGACGATAGAAGAGGTGGAGGACAGGCTCTGGAAGACGTTGTCAGCCAATACCTGCAATGGTGACGTAAATAAACGTGTTTAGAGTGCTACTTTCACGTAGGCAAAGGTTTCGTCCTCTTCCTGAACCCCTACGCAAAGCTCATTTTATTTTTTTACGCGATAGAGTCGGTAGATGGTTGTCTTTAGTTAGAAAAAATAATGCTTGTGAATCTAGGCAACCTCCTTTGATATTCATTTTGGCTTGAATGCAATTTTATTGCAATGTCGGAGGAGTTTAAAAGCTACTCGGTGGGGTGAGGGAAAATTTGTGGCATGCGACAGAAGATCACAGGTACCGCATGCACTGACATTAAATCCCCCACATCATCTCATCGCTCCGCCTTGCTGGGAGCAGCCCCGTAGGTTCTTGAATTCATATGCTGCTGAAGCGAGTCAGGACGGGTAGACGTCATTCCACAAGCCTTGCACGTCGTGATGTGTAGATGCACGGCCACAATGAACTGCATGATGCTCTCTGGCTCGAGCTCCTTACGGATCCCGAGCTATTAACACTTTTGCGTGGATTCTCATCCCGCGACTGTGTCGGGAGACGGCGCGTCTCGTTCGCTAAGTGGGGCCGGTCGCAAGGTATCCTGTTGATGGACCATTGACAGCTGTGAACGGAGTTGTCGGGCTGAAAGTTGAGATAGCATGAGTCATGCGTTCGTTTGCGAGAGGCAACTTGCGTGGCGTGCATCCCTGCAGTAATGCGGCATCTGATTCTACAGAGAGAAGTTGGGTTCAGAACTGTGGACCGATGGCCAGGGGGCTCGGCAGGAAGTGAGTGTCGTCATTAACAAACGAAAGTCGCTCGTGGGTGATCTAAATCCATAGGTTGACCAGAGATGAGGGATAGCCTCAGCTGTGGCAAATTCAGGTCAAAAGCCGATTGCGTGAATGCACATGCATGCCAGGAAGCATGGTTGCACGGCAAGTTAGTAAGAAAATGTATTGTCAACGTCATTTGCATGGAAAGCTCACTCACCTTTCGTGGTCAGATCTGTGCGCGTTGATGGGACGTAATAACCCTGGTATTCAAATTAGAGATATTAAAGATTTCGAGCGCCCCTGTTGATATCCATGTCGCCGTCAGCTTCAACTTCAAATCCCCTGTTCGTATATAACTAGTCTGGTCACCAGAGTAACGACAGCCCATGATGGGCAGATTCCAAGATTCCAGCTCACGCTGAGTAAATCCATAAGGTCATCCGTTCAATCCGGGTCGGGTTCACTTTTTGGAAATAGTACTATCTGCACAGAAAGGCTCATCCACAACGAGTCCGTGATCCTTCCTTTCACCCAATGGCATTTTGAACTCACAACCCCATCACATGCATATCCGACGCAAGCCTGTGCCAACGTTGCGCTCAGGATGGCATCGTCTCGCTGTGAAGACGTTCGTCCTGTTCTGGTAGGGAAATGCCGCGGCTTGCTCTCAGCGTGATCCGAATGCATGGGCAAACTCAGCTATATACGACGAAGAGTACCTGAAGCATGCCAAGCGCATGGTGTTCCCAAGTCGCTGGTCTTTCCTAGTCAAGCGTAGCAATGGACTAACTCGTGAACGAGAGGCGGAGCGACCAGAGCCCGCGAGAAGCCAACCCGTGAGCCGCATTTCTGTACGCTAAAAATTTGTGGGGGCAGAGAGAATCGAACTCCCGATCGTCTGGTTACAGACCAGATGTGTTGACCAGCTACACCATACCCCTTGCTTAGTCTAATGTGGCCTATTAGCAAACTAAATGGGACTTCTGCGGGACGGAAGTGTCGACTTTTACAACAACCGTGCCCGTCTTTGTGTCGTACCCTTCCTCTTTTTCACCACTGCCACGCCATCTGACACATTAATTTGATTAGAGGTAATAACTTTAGCAGATAGCGGTGCATACTTGATCGTGATGCCTACGACTGCGAAAGATTTCTCGACGAATTCACGAACTGGATGAGTTTCACCAGTCGCAAGGACAAAGTCATGAGGTTCTGACTGCTGCAGAATGGGCCACATGCCCTCGACATAGTCCTTGGCTGAAGCGCGGGACGCACATGGTTAACAATCCATCGTTCACGAGTCGTACGTGACAGGACTCACCATGGCCCCAGTCACGTCGCGCGTCGATATTGCCGAGGTATAAGCAGTGTTGTTTTCCCAGGGAAATGTCGGCCACAGCTCTGCTGATCTTGCGCGTGACGAAGGTCCTACCACGCCTTGGACTCTCGTGGTTGAACAGGATACCGTTGCATGCATACATCCCATATGCTTCACGATAATTGACCGTGATCCAGTACGCATACAGCCTGGCAACGCCATACGGGCTACGCGGGTAGAAAGGTGTTGTTTCGCTCTGAGGCGTCTCGACAACCTTTCCGTACAGTTCAGAGGTAGAGGCTTGATAGAACCTCACGTGCTTCTCGAGCCCGACAGTACGAATGGCATCGAGAAGGCGGAGGGTACCGACGCCATCGACATCAGCTGTGTACTCTGCCATCTCGAACGAGACTTTGACATGAGACTGAGCACCGAGGTTGTAGATCTCGGTAGGGAGGACTTGCGCAAGGATATATACGAGATTGGTGCTGTCGGAGAGATCACCATAATGTAGTTCAAGTTTGTTTGGGCCTTGTCAGGAGTAGATGAGGCGGATCAAATAATAAGATTGAGAGTGCTTACGCTCATGCTGATCCACATACAGATGCTGAAGCCGATTGGTATTGAAGCTAGAGGAGCGGCGGATGAATCCATGAACCTCGTATCCTTTTTCGAGGAGCAGTTCGGTGCTGCGACATGAGATCAGCACGCGACGTCTGTTCGCTGGCGAGACAACTCACAGATAAGAACCATCCTGGCCAGTGACGCCTGTATTCAACCCAATCAGCGAAATCGTCAGGACTGGCGCCAAGTCAATAGATCACGAGCCAATCGATACCACAGCCAAATCGGCCCTGCCCACGCGACTGCATCTGTGAGGAGTACGTACCACTTATTAAAGCGACTTTTCTTTCCCTGTACTCTTCAGGAGACGGGAGAGCGAGTTCCAAGGCCAGGGTCTGTTGATTAGGGTACAGTTTGGTAGTAGTGTAGCTATTGGTTCCAGCAACCCCTTGGAATGGCGGTGCTGCCGATGATCCAATGCACTCACTTCGTAGCCCTCTGCCACTGGACTGACTCCTATGCACCACGAGCGTCAATGACAAGTAGTACAAGGCATGTAAATCCAGCCAATGAATAAAGTAGTGCATCCAGATAACCAGGATCATACGATGGCACTGCCGAACATCGTATACAATTTGGAAGTCTGCAGTCAGTTCTTTAGAGACGTGTCATTAAGAGTTTGGGCGGTGAGCTGATGTAACTGCTTACAAGGAGACAGCAAATTCAATTTCCCGAGTGCTTCCTGGCCACATGTTGATCCCTCGTATAGGTACGAGTGAAGTGCTCGAAGCAGGTCGAACATCTGTATCTCCATTCGAGATGCTTCTCTTGCACATGCCTCATCAAGCTCTCTTTCCTCATTTCGGAAGTGCAACCGGCCCAGAAACATCTTACTTGCATTTTTTCTGTACCCCCGGAGACGTGGCGGGTACGTAAATGCTCGGAAAATTCGCGACCCAGAACGAGCTCATTGCAAGTGCCACGGCTGACCATCCAGAAGCACGGATGGAAACAATCTCGGGGTTCGTTCGCGATGTGTGCGTAGTGCCCAGCGAGCATAGCTGAATTCTCAAGTGTATAGTGAGCATCTTTTTTCAGTTCAAGTCGACGAAAGCATACCGTCTCAGAGAAGTCATAGTTGTAACCGCGGTCATCCTTGGTGAGCATTTCCGACTCTTCGTGAGTGGAGTTAAGTGCAGGAAAGGGCTGATCAAATCGATCATTATCGTCACGTTCAACACCAGCACGATTGTCCTGTGCGTACAATCAGGATAATGTTTTGCATGACGTGTCTTTCAAGTAGCTCGCATACCGAAAAGGTTACAGGTTTCATTTTTTGAGGGGGAGATATACATCCTCCAAAGCATGACTTGAGGGTGACTGAGGAATTTTCATTGTTGCGGTTTTTCCCTTGGACGTGGATGGAAGTTTACTGTCCATCGGCTGTGGGGACGTTCTCTCCAAGTATACAACCCCTAGAAGATGTCTATGAGAAATGGCGTTTATTCTGCGGTACTGTGCCTGCCTTCTCGTGTGACAGTATAAAAATCTCGGGAGAGTACATCCTCGAGAAAATATTCCTGCACAAGTGCCTCATGGGAATTCTTTATCAAAGATTAGCGCGTAACTAAATTGTTAAAAGACCAACAGCTCACATTTTCAAGGAGTGACATCCAATGACTGTCGTGCATAATTGCGATGTTTGCGGAGGTCTAAAATGGGTGTGCGCCTTTGCGGAATCCATTGTATGTAGACTAACCTTCTGAAGTAAATATTGATTGATAGGGTCGGAGGGATGAAATGCCTATCCATGCCATTAGAACAAATAACGTTGGCGAGTAATGAAACCAAATACCCCAGGATGTACACCCGGTATTCGCTGAATTTCAACGTGCGTACCATCGTATCGGCCATGACTGCGTTGCAACCGCTCATCAGCTGTATCTACCATCCTCTCGCCTTGCATAGCAGTCTGGAAAACATTGTTTCCGCTGCTAGAATAAAACAAAGACAGGAACCTTGCCAATCCACCAAGTATGGTCGAGCTGCTCGGGGCAACGCTTGTCCATCTCACGTGATTGGATCGAGTGGATGGGACGTCTGCCTCAACACTGATCCATCGAGTCCCCAAAAAGCCGCTGCGTACGGCAATTTTGAAGCCTCGGATGAATACAGACTGGTTCGGCATGTCATAGTAGGTGCGTGGTCCAGCGCGCCAGTCCAGGGGACATGTGTCAGTCTCCCATTCGTACATCGGCACATTATTACTCCCTTCTATTTGCTTGAAGCGGGCCGTGTAGCTGTTTCCTGTAGCATTTTCGAACGCCGCAACAGACCAAGCAAGAGCTTTGTGAATTCCGGTAATCAGGTATAAGGAGTCAGGACTGATGATCCGTCGTCGACGGTTCACAGCGTAATTATACCACTCTGTCGCATGTCGACCTGCGTGTTCCAGAAAGAGGCCATCGTTCAGGAGGTCAAGCTTCTCCGCACCTTTCGGAAGGACAAGAAGTGCGCCTTCGCTGGAGGACAAGTTGAATACATAAGGTAGGCTGATTGAATCGTACTTGTGAAACGGCTCCTTACAACACCAATTCAATGGACGTACCTCCTCGAGACAACACTTGATCCAAATGCCTCACGTATTATAGAAGATGATGAAATGACGCGGCCAGGAGGCTCTGCATCAACGATAGTCCTGATGTCTAATTCGCCTGGATGGATGTAAGTGAAACCCTGTGGGACACCATGACGAAGATGAAAAGGATGGTCCGCAGGTAGACATATATTGAAAAGGACGTCAAAACCGCCGTCATCAAGGACCGTGCCGACATCACCGATAGCAAGACCTTCCCGACGTTCCATTAATAGTTCGTTGCTCGGTTCAGGGGTCCATAGTGGGTACCCGCGATTGGCTGACAATAGCAAGAGCCTTGCGTATATGTCTTGAGGTGACATGGCCTACATGTCCTCCGTGGCCACAAACCTTGCCTGTTTATAGGCCAGCCAACATGCCGTAAAGACTCCCTGAACGCACTGCCTTCTAACTCCGATGGTCCCATCCATCCTTCGGCTTCCAGCGGAACACCTTGTGGGACATTATAGTAGGAGGTGGCAATGTCACTGAAATGTGAGGTAGTCTGTGCCAGATGGCATCATGTTCAACAGGCTTCGATGGACTTGGATAGCCTCGGTTCAATGAACCACTAACGTCATACCCACCGGAGGCACCGTCTGGAATTCGCTGAATATTAACCTGTGCTCCATTGTATCCACTGTGGTTCGGTGCTTGCGAAGCAAAACGGCGTCAAGGAATCCTGCCAATTGGGGTGTTACTTGGGACAAAGCCGGACTCCTGGACGGAAGAAACGGGGGTCCGCCTCGACATCGACATTGACTACCAAAAGCTCACCGCGAAAGGTGATCTCGAACCCGCGAATGAATACAGCCGGATGCTATAATCGGTATGTAGTCCGGTCTCTGGTGCAACGCACTATTCAGAACTATGGCAGAAGCCCCCCAACCGTGCGTCGATGGACGATATCTAATGCTCATTCGGTGACGCTTTCTCATATAACGCGACCGGAGAAGCAAGCGTTTTGTGAATCCAGTAACAAGGTGGCTGAGGAAGCCGCATTGGACGGCAAAATTTAATCAAAACTTTTGTTAGGTTAGACGAATTCCGCTCCTCTGCATATCTGCCGGGTCGTTGTGCGCATGAAATGCGTCCTTCTGTTCGGACCTTAAGTGAGGAGCCGAACTGGAAGCCTACATACCAGTGATTAGGCCGTCATGCAGAAAAAGCAAGTGCGTGCAGTATGTAGCTGCAACGCCCTATGAATCCGTTTCGCGAGTGACACTGCTAGTGATTTTCTAGTTCTGCTCCCACGGACTTGACAAGGAGGAAGATTCGTTTGAATGGCTCGGGATGTCGGAGAACGTTGAATTCCTCGGACTGTGACTACCAAGGGTAGGACTCGGCAATGCATAGCACCGCGATTAGTAGCATGACGAGCTATCTTCCCATTCACCAGATATTCGGAATGAATGCCCACTGGCACCACTTTCTATGAAGTTCGCGCGTTCAAACTTACGAGTCGCAAACGGAAACGTCCGTCACTGCACAGCAGCCTAGCCTGACGCCGACGATACGTAAGTCGGCTCGCTCCACGGCCAGCCGAAAGCTTGTTGATCGTTGCATGTCCCAGATGTATCCGACGGTCTTGCATTTTGAATGATACCTCTGAGGTTGAGACCTGAGGCGAGTTGCCTATTCGTTTTTTTTTACTGTCGGAGTTGCCTAGTCCTGCACACCTTCCGACGAGACCCTTGTCAATGTCGCCATTGCGTAGCACTTCGCGTGTGCCCGATCGGGAAAACCAGGCAACATGTGGTACGTAGAAGAGGTAAGAGTGAGTGATGTTTCATGCAGTGCTGTTCCTACTAAGGTGTGTCTGGGTGTACATAGTGCACACATCGCGTTCCTTATCCCACCCCTGTCCCTCCAAGGAAATGTGGATGAAATCGCACAACCATGTCGTAACTATACCGTCCCACACTGTCCCACACCTCCGAGTCGACAGCTTCCGTTGAATTTGGCGGCGCACGTTATTTATTACGATGAGCTATCGGACGTACGCAAAGAATGCTTTACGGACAGGTTATCAAAAAGGAAAACTGGCCACCTGGTCTTGGAGCCTGTACTAATGGGCGCCCGAGGAAGTGAACACTCTTTCAGCGCGTCCTGGCTGACGTAGCTCGGGACACATCCCTCTTTGATATCACTCTCTCCGCCATCTTTAACGAAGTGTTCGTTGGCCTATACTGCTTCGGCACCCAATCCTTTGGTCCCCTCCTCGGCCTCTACCCAGATATTGTCGTTTACGCTAAATGCTGACCGAGGGTGTCCTGCCCCTTAGAACGCGTGTTCCAGGTGTTCAGCGGACGGTCTAAGGCGGATGCGCTGTTGCCTGGTCACAGCCGCACAACATACACAGTGGGCTGTTAGGTTGCAAATGCGGCCCTCGATAGGCTCGTTCAAAACGACAGACAGCATCAAGCGCGTAGAAAATGGGGTCGCGACCCGGCTGTGGTCTGGAGCCTGAGTTGGTCTACTCTGTCTCATGCCTCGACACCGTGGAGGGGCGGTGATGTTGGGCACCATGCTCGTGATTAAGTTCAGGGATGACAACGCTGGCAAGTTTTGTCGTGGCCGTACAATGACTGTTGAGCTTATAGCGTCCTAGGTTACGCCTCCCACGCGGCTGCGACCCTGCTCGATCCACCGAATGTCCTGTGAGTGAGGACGGTCGGCCTTGGCAGTGCGCCATTTGGGACACATTATAGGACGCCTGGATACGTGGCGTGTTTCAAGACTTGGCTCAATACCCCCAGCAGATGATAGAAGAGTCAGAGGACAGGCTAGAAAACGTTGTCAGCCAACGCTTACAACGGTGACATATACAAACGTGTTTGGAAGCGTGCTGCTTTCACGTGGGCAAAGGTTTCTTCCTTTTCGTGAACCCCTAAGTGGACCTCACTTTGTTTTGCAGGCGAGAGAGCGAGCAGGTGGATAAAAAAATATCGCCAGTAGATCCGCCGTAGGGAACTCCCTTTTGTATCCATTTGGCCCGAATATAATTTTATTGTAACGCCGGACGAGTTCAAAAGATACTCGGTGGGAATTGCAAGATAGAGAAAAGAATTTCGCGGAACGGGGTAGAAGGTCAAAGGAACCGCATGTGTTGCTATCGTAAGTCCCCAACCGTCAACAACCTCGAGCTGATGTTGAATCAGGCAGAGGCTCCCATATCACTTCATCGCTCCGTTTTGGTGGCAGCCCCACAAGATTTTTTCATATGCCGCTGGAGCGAATCCGGGCGCGCAAATGCCGTTCCACACGCCTTACACGCCGTCGTGATGTGCAAATGCACAGTCACAATGTGCCGCACGATGCTTTCCGGCTTGAGCTCCTTGCCGCATCGGAGCCAGTGACACTTTTGCGTAGCTTTCCCGCTTGCGACGAGGTGCCTCTCGCTGAGGTGTCGGGAGACGGCGTGTTTCATGTTACTGTCTGCTGGGTAGACTTCGTTGCAGGGTATTCCGTCCACAGACCACTGACATTTGTAAACGGAGTCGGTGGGCTGAGAGATGTAGTTCAAGTTACGCGCTAATTGTGACAGTGGTGGGAACCTACATGGATATGTTGAGGCGGCATCTGATTGCAAAAGCTAGGTTCAAGGCTTTGAACCGGCCAGGGGGAGGGGGTAGGGGCAACGGTGAAGTCATGCACAAGAGAATCGCAGGAAGTGAGCGTCGTCATTAACGAATGAAGATCTCTTGACAATAGGCCGTCTGGATCCATGGGTAAACCAGAGAACTGATAGGGCATAATCTCGGTTGTCGAATTCGGGCCGAAAGTAAATGGTACGAATGTACATGGCAGGGTGTCACATAAAGAATGAATGTGCATGGCGTCTGCTGCTGCACAATTAATAAGACAGTGCATTTTCATTTGCTTGGAGCTCTCACTCACCCCTCATGGTCAGATCTGTGCGCGCCAATTGGTCGTAAGAGCCGTAGAGATCGTAACTATCACCGGATCCAGTATCAGAGGCTTCGAGCGCCTTTGCTTGAGAAGATCTGTATCATCGTCAGCCTTCCCACTTGCTCTATGCAACATATAACCTTACCCGCTGCAAGGGGATGGCCCCCCCGGGATAAGATGCCCAGGGACATAATTGCTCATAAGGTCTAGCCAGGGCGTGACCGTGAGCGGTGGTAGCGTATATTCCATTGAAGTTTGGGTTAAGACACGTGAATGTCCGAGGGACTGATATCCGAGGAGGGCGGGAGCGGATGGATTGGACTGAAAGGTTCCCAGCCTTTATACCGACGTCATTAGATGGGGTGCAGAGATGGACATATGAACTGCCAAGATTCCCTCGGTTCTACTGGGATAGATATGCGATGAACGGAAAACGCCAGGCGTCATCGTGCTCTCACAAAATTAGCTTTACGTTTCTTTAAAATTGGAACCTGTACTAGCTGTACAATGGTTTGAGCACAGAGTAACTTTCGTTGAAACGAAGAATATTGAATACCTATGTGAAGTGCGCTTCGTCTACTAACCGTTGCGACTGCTTCAACAAACTCTTGTTGGAGGCCAACTGTGATGTGTAAGCCTCCGAAGCGTCGGAAATCTGGTCTACAGCAAGCCAGGGAGGCCTGCCAATGGAACTTGCTCGTAATGGCACCGTTGGCACGCCCAATTGAATTCGGTCACGTCAAGGTGACACGCGGGATCAATTTACCATCAATTTACCATTTGGTCAACAGCACAGCTTGCCAACCAGCGCAGACCAATTTACCATCCAACACGTGCTCAACCCTGCCAATGTGAGCATTTGATTACTCGCCAAAGATAATACATGTTCATCACCGGTGATGGTAATAGGTGAGGTGAATATCTACGAAACCCACGACCACACGGCGTCCATATCCTATACAGCTTGGGAATTTGGATGTCGGCTCTTTAGAGATCGTTGATGATACTTTAGGCGGTGAGCTGATGTATCCACTTAGGGAGACAGCATATTCAGTTTCCCGAGTGCTTTCACATGTTTAGGTACCAGTGAAGTGCTCGGAGCGGGATGGGCATCTGTATCTCCATTCGAGAAGCTTCTCTTGCACATATCTCATCAAGCTCTCTTTCCTCATTTCGGAAGAGAAACCGATCTAACAACACCTAAGTTACTGGTGTTTTTTCTGCCCCCCCTGGGACGTGGTAGGTGCGCAAATCCTCGGAAATTTTCTTGCCCGGAACGATTTCGCCGTAAATGCCACGGAGAAACAAGGATGGAAATAGTACCGGGGTTAATTTGTTCGCAACTTGTGAGTAGTGCTTAGCAAACATTTCGGGGTCTTGGGGTCAAGTTGACGAAGGTCATACTCTCTCCGTGAAGTCATCGCTGTAACCGCGATCGTTCGGCATGGTTATGAGGTGCAAAGTAATATGTATGCGATGATAAACTAATCTGCGAAGCGGTCACATGGGTAGCTTAGGTCTCGAGGGTAACTCACTAGTGGATATGTAGCTATAACTGATCTTAGGGACCTCTGTTGGGATACAGCAACTACGGGCTTTATACATAGGAGCGAAGATGGAAAAGGAAATAAAGGTAAAGCAGCATGATGTTCACCCTCTTAGATTTCAAAAGTGATGACTATCGAGTGGTGGAATTGACGACACCATCATTTGTGACATGTGCCACAGGTAAAAGTCTAGTAGCGGGACGGCGACTGAAAGTTGAATAAAAGACTGCATGTACCAGTCGGACACAGTATCGTTCCCTTCCGTCTGCGCTTCGATGCGCTCCGCAGCTACTTCTGAATATATATTATCCAGATACCGCTAGTTAGAAATATACAGGGACATCCAACTTTACCCGCGAAGTTAATCGACGAGAGTGGTTGAGGCGAGCCAGCGCCGAGACTCGAGAAGTGCCCGATAAGGTTGGCTGTTGACACATGCGACGAATGAAGACTTGGCAGGAAATCCCACCTTTTGAGAACCCCTGCATTTCGTTCGGCCCTCTGTGTGGACATCGCTCCGAACTACAATATATCAAACACCTGGACAATGATGGTGATGCAAAGTGTCCTTGTCACGAAAGTGTCGTCACGTTCCACAGGTCCGGGGTGATTGTTGTAACACGGATCTAGGGCTCTAGAGTAGGTTCGTCAGGTTCGATGTGCGCTGTTTGTTTCTCGAATGAGTGCGAATCGCATACCCTAGACTTTCGTAGATCGAGCTGGTGGATTCGAGACTGCGTCAAAGTCGTCACCCACGAGCATTTGAATAGCCTTGCCAGAGGCTGCCGAGTGTGGATGGATGATCTAAAGCGATGAAGCTTGAGTTGGGAGTCGAGGGAGTCAGAAAAGTTTTCAAGAATGAGCGAAACAACGTGACGTTCGTTGTAGGGTGATGCGTTGGTCCTAACAGTGAACAGTGGGAGCACATCCCCTCCTTGAGCCCAGCGACCCGAACTCTGGTGGGCAATGCAAATTCAAGCACGTTGGGAGTAGAGTCTGTCAGGAGCATAGTTTTTTGTAAGCCTCGAGGCTGGACGAAGTTAGCTCGATATGTAGTCGTTATTTCGTGAGCAAGCGTTCGCCATCTGTTGCGTTCTATCGGCGAAGCACCTAAGTACAGTACTGGTCTCAGCTGTACTCGCCTTGGGAAGAGTGGGACGTACACTTAGGACTGATTTTGTGCGTCTATTGGGGGTAGAGTTGCGTCCATTACTTGAGCCAAGTCATCCAATTTACATGAAAATTTTAATTTATTCAGAACCACTGGAAGCTACGTTTGAAGTTGAATATTTTGAGCTGAGAATGACCTTTATCGAAACGGCCAATGTCAAACATACCTCGTCCGGCAACTGAGCTTTGCGTTTCCCAGCAGCTTGTCAAAATGGTGTAAGCCTTGGGGAAATTAGGATTCCTGTCACAGCAAGCCAGGGTGGCCGGCCAATGGAACTCACTTAATGCCACGTTTTGGGTGCCCATCAAGTGACATGCCAGATTAATCTTCAACATCAATTTACCATGGTGACACAGCTTGCCAAGGAACACTCCAACACGGATGTTTTTGCCTAATTTACCATCCGACACGCGCTCGGCCCTGCCAGCCAAACCCGGGCGTCAATTACTAATCAACACAGATAAGATGCACATCCAGCCAATGATGGTAATAGTTATGAGGTAATACATCCAGAAAACGGGGAATGCTACACGCCAACATATTGGAGAACTACACAGCTTGGGAGTCTGGACATACGGCTCTATTGAAACGTGTTAATGACATTTCGGATGGTCGGCCGGTGTGACCACTTACAAGCAACAGTGCTCTTCAGTTTCCCGAGTGCTTCCTCGTCACATGTTGATCCCTTGTATAGGTACGAGTGAAGTGCTCGAAGCAGGTCGAGCATCTGTATCTCCATTCGAGATGCTTCTCTTGCACATGCCTCATCAAGCTCTCTTTTCTCATTTCGGAGGTGCAACTGGCCCAGAAACACCTTACTAGTGTTTTTTCTGTACCCCCGGGGACGTGGTAGGTGCGCAAATGCTCGGAAAATTCGTGACCCAGAACGAGCTCGTTGCAAGTGCCATGGCTGACTATCCAGAAGCACGGATGGAAACAATGCCGGGGTTCGTTCGCGACGTGTGCGTAGTGTCCAGCGAGCATAGCCGAGTCCTGAGGTGCATAGTGAGCATCACCTTTTGTCAATTCAAGTCGACGAAGGCCATACCTTGTCCGAGAAGTCATGGTTGTAGCCATCAGGCATGGTTATTATGGGACAGAAAGTAGTACGATGTGACGATAAACAGATGTGAGCACAAACGGTTTGTCGAAGCATCGTTCAAGGGAGACCCTATGGTATTTATTCGTTTGGATACAGCCCTGGAGAGCTCTCCAATTTGGCCCCGTGAAGGGATGGATGGAGTTCGAAGAAGCGTGTCATTCATTGGCACCGGAGCGCATCACAGGCATTGGCATGGCTAGCCGGGAGACTGGAAGACGATCTAGGGGACCCTGCAACAAACTTGATGGTGGTATGGAACATAAACGGACGCTCCAGATCGATCTGCCTTGTATTCTGCGACGGGTAGGCAACCGCAGCAATCATATCGCGCTAACCCTGTGGACAACGGTCAATATACCATGACAAGCGTTACGTCCCTGGAAAATGCAATCCAAACCATCCAGTGTCAGGGATTGTTGTACCAGATGGCCATTTCCCGGACCATTATGGGCATCAGAAACGCCCCGCAATGGACAGTCATGCGGTCGGAGGTAGTGACGACGCCACGCTGAACGTCCTCGAGGTGCAGATTACACCAATATGACGAGTTAACTTGGTTAAACGTCAACGATTCCGCATGATTTAAAGATACCGGGACACCAGCAAGAGTACTTGCTAGCCAATTCGCTAGTAAATGGGTAAAATGGCATTTTTGGCCTCGGACACCATGGCTGGTGTTTCTCGGATTGGATGGACTTGGCGGTCAGTTGGTAAGTGACACTGCCTGCATACCGCATATGTTAGAACACGCGCTGTTGTACCACTGGAAAAGTAAATTCAAATATCCCTTGATCATGTCATACACACCACTCCTAACTGTAGATTTGTGTCCTATGTTCACCGTTGTTAGTGGACCTCGGCGTACTTGCCATCGCCGGGCGCTCGAATGCCGGTATCTGTCTCGAAGGTTTGGGCGATCGATCAAAGTTACTGGGGACTTTTACAGTTCTTCAGGGTCACCTTAAAATGACCACAACGCGTGGATTCATGCCGCGTCTGAATCGTGGAGCTCCAAGTCCCTAAAAGAGGGGGTTAATGCAGCGGGTTAGCGTGCTTGTGGAGGAAAAAATGATCTCCCATCTTCTCGTTGAAGGGGTTTGAGATGAAAAGAACGTTGAAACAAGGCAAGATTCAGGATGCACTCGGATTATTGGGTTGAACTTCTTGCACAACGACTTGCATCATGGGAAGGAGTGAGCACCTTGTTCGCTTCAAGTCACTCCACCCATTCAAACTTCCGTTTCTGACACCACCGCGAACACCTCGAGACCAGCATCATGGCCGCGGCAGCACGATTCAACGCTCCACCATCGCCAGGAAGAAGTCGCCTGTGACATGTACTCTACACACTGTTCATCTATCGAGGGCCACTGCCTCGACGGAGACCTTTGGCGAAAGACGTTCTTCTTGGTATTGGGAACGACCAGGTCTCCAAAAGATGCCGCTCGGTCAATGCCCGTCGACCGCACGCAATTCACGCAATTAGACTCGTCCAAAGAGGGTCTCTTCGTCCCCCCTCGCCCCGCTTTGCCTATCGTGACTCCTTCAACTCGGCCCGTTGGTGAGCCGACCATGATGTATGACCAGATCCGCCGTTTGTGTCGAACCTGCTATCGACCTGGCAACTCGAATCTCGATCTTTCCAACCAAGCACGTAATGGCGTGGCTCCCTACGCATTATAGGCGGCTGGATCGTGGTTCTTATCGGATAGTGTGCAGATGCCTCCTTCTTTTGCTTCATTTCCACGGGGAACTTGGCCCAGCCTTGCGGTTTGGAGGGGTCCGTACGAGACGCAACCACTTGGTACATCAAGTTCTCATGCCTCGGAGTGATGGAATGCAGCGGAGGAAATCGCATGGGGAGCCACACAAGGACGGAGGTTGTTTTCGTTTCACACGATGTTGGTACCCCGACATCTAGGTAACTTCAGACCGATGCCGCCGAGTCGCCCTCACCTTTGGCGTGACTGCCAAAAATTCTTGAAATCAAGTCCTTTTCGTGGACTCCGGAGCTCAGCCGTATGCTTCTGAGAACTCGCGTTGATGAGCACTCCCCGATGTCCACCGGGGTTTGTGATAACCACGAGGAAACTCAACCCTACGCACAACAACGCGCTCTTCGTGCTTAAAATGAAGTAAGCATGTTGTTGGCAAGTCTATGAAGGCGAATGTGCTGCCAACTGGGGCGTCAGGTTGCTGGATCCAACGATCTGGTACTGGGTAAGGACGAGTCCCCCGCTCTAGCACGTTTTGCACAGGCCCTGCCAATGGTACAATACATTAACTTCTCCAATACTGCGCCAAGTCATGGATACGATCGAGCACGACCGTAAAGTACGACGTCTCGTTTAACAACGCCTCAAAGTGCTTGATGGCTTCCTCCTCTGTGAGGTCCAACCGGAACTTGTCCTGGATCTGCTCATGTACATCGCGGTGCTTGATATCGGGAATGTTGGCGTCGACCATGAGCGCAACTAAATTCAAAATAAGGTTGGCGCTCTTGCGCAGGATGGTGAAAGCTGTGAAACAAAAATTCTTGAAACGCGCATAATGCGTGGACTGCGCGCCACCCATGCCATCAACCATCTCTTTGCAAACTTTCACCGGAGGTGGGAACGGTTTTGGATCACGGCCCAGAATATAACCAAAGTCAACTGGTATATGAACTTAGCAGTACGGCATGAGAGAAGAATGTTCGGCGTTACCGTGAAAAAAATGACCTATAAATGGTAAATTTAAGCATGCACTCCAAATAGCGGCCATTGCGGGGAAACAGACCATCAGGCGTTAGTAGTAAATTATCCAGGTGGCGGTCTCCAACGCCAAGCAGGTATGTGACGACGCAATATCCGGCTGGCGCTCTGGTCAACCGCTGTTCTCGGACCATACGCCCAAGAAAGACATACCACAACTGCGGACAAAAGTGTCAATCACACTCGGCTCCACGCCATACGTGCCTACGCTCCCCTCGTCTGGATGGCTGGCGCGCAAGTAGTTGAGCAGCGTTCCGTGCTCGCTGACTATCGCCGCTATCGTTTTGCTCGGAATAAACTGAGCCATGCCTTGCAACGGTCCAGTCGCCAGGACGTCGTATGGGATTAGTTTGAGATCTAAATTCTCCTTTCGCAACAACTGGTCCATGAGGGTAAACAGCTGCAATACTAACTGGTCTTGTCGCATATCGTCGCCATCCTTGAACATGACTGGGTATTCCGAACCGTCCACGCATTGGAAGTAGAGCAAGAAGGGGAATTGATTGGATTTAAATACGGAAGATTTCTCAGCGTTGATGCCGGTCACTTCGATGCGGGCATTAAGGGGTAGAGGGAGCGGGGGAACATTGATAAGACCGTTCTTCGAGTCATTGATGAACGAACGCAGTTTTTCAATCTTTTTCGGCCGGGGATCCTTCGAGGTCCTAATGTCCCTTGCACGTTTTGCCAATGTTTCAACCATGATTCCCTGTCTCCGCATGAGCTCGCGGCGGTCACTACCACCTTCGGACTGAAACGAGTATGAATATTAAACTAGGCACCAGGATGGGGTTTGGGCGCACCTCGAGTATCTTGCTTAGAAATTTGAACACAACTCTCCCGTACATCTTCGCTACCGTTCGGTCCTCCAGGGCGACCTCGACCATGAGGTACCAATATAATCGGTTGCCTAATACATGATTCTCCACTCCGCGGGTAATCAGGAAATCGGTCAGTCCGCTATCGTCGTAGGATATCGCACTTGTCGTTGAGCGTGACGACCGTTGATCACTTGCGGCGCTCTCAAACTTGAGCGCTTGAACGAGTTGAAGGAGGTACAACATGAGTTCCTGGATGATGCCCGTGAGTCAAGGCGAATAAATGGTCGAGATGGTATAATCACGTCATCATCAGCACGGTTCAGCTGCCTCACCGCGAACGCTCTCACCCGCGAGTCCACCGTGTTGGGACCCAGCAGCTCAAGCGCATCATCGGTATCAACTTCGGTCCACATAGGCAGTAGCTCCTCGACCGCTTGCTTGACTTCCGACTGATCTCTCCATGTGACCGATTTCAAAAACTTGGTCAATCCACGCTTGTCTCTTGCGAGATAGAATCGGAATTTCCATATCAAATCTTTCTCCTCTGAAGTGAGGGGTCGTGACGGAGGATAGCTGAGGATTTCCTACGGTAGTAACATTCACAAGGTGCGTGTAAACGTGGTATTAGAAGACTCACTCCTAGGTCATCTCTAATTTTGGCGTTTGGTTTGAGTTCTCTGTCGTACGGACTACTCCGGTGGCTCCGGACCAAGCGACGGTGTTTGTCCTCCACAGGATTGTCACGTGTCATCTCGGGATCTAGAACCGCCCAGAAATGAGGATCAGTCACGAAGGAGGATTGAAGGACAGGTGCAGCCGGCGTTTGAGCAACCATTGGAGGTGCGGCCGATGTAGATGGTGCATTTTGCGCCTCCTGTTTGCGCTCCCGTTAGTTTTAGAAATGCAGCACAGATTCCGGTATACTCGCAGGTTCGCTGAAGACAACCGGAAAGTCAAAGCGAGGTAGATCAATGTACAAAAACATGTTCTCTGACTTCGCAGTCTCAGCCTGCGAAAGTCAGCTTGTCTAATGTGATATGATAATTTGAGCGGCTACGCACGGCATGTATCTCTTCCATCCTCCGAAACGCCATCTTATCGAGCCAATCTGACTTGGGAAGATCCCCTCGTTCATATTTCTTCACGAGCTAGGAGAGTGTATTACTCGGAAAAACTTATATATGCTGAGGAAGGGGGACATACCTTTTCCAACCGTCCCATCTCGTCCCGCGTGCTCAATTTACTGGGTGTAGTGGTCTCCATCGACCCATCTGCCTCCTTGCCTAGCCACAACAAAAGCCTGTGTTTGCCCCTTCGCAGGGTCCTGTTCATAATGAACCACTGTCGCACGTACCAAGAGCACCAACTCACCATTTCTTCCCAAACAGCCTAAAGGTTGTGCCACCCACCGGAACGGCTGAGCGTGGACCTCCAATATCCCACACGGTAAAGGTGACTTGTGAGCTCAGCGGAAGATCGCAATAGCGTATCGGGAGCGTGATCCATTCATTCCAACTGCGGCGGCGAATGAGAGGGAGCGCGTGAGATGGGCACGAGGGTCCACGCACGTGTAACTGGACTTGAACGCCCTGAAAGACGTCCGGAAGGGAATTGTGAGGGGTTTGTTGTCAGCTATTAGCTGACAGGTAACATAGAGGTCTGAAAGTGTCCTATCCGGTATCAGTCCTGCTGCAAAGATGGTGTGACAAGGTGTCGCACGAGGATTGAGCACCGTGAAATCTCAATTCCGGGTTCTCCAGTACGTCCGAAATCGACTTTCGTGGTCTTGTTCCCTCTAGTTGTGAGCTGAGCAACGCATCGGTTGGGCTCAAGTGATTCGTTTACAAGTCAAGGATAAGCACGTACATCCGAAAGGTCAGCGGTAGTTTTAGGTCGGAAAGCTTCGCGAACGTGAAATCGTCGCGATTGTCCTTGTCCATGATCTTGTTAGTGAGGTCTACCCTTTGATTAATGGTGGTAGGAGTACAGTAGACGTCCTTATTCGGAAGATCAATCGACCACACAACTTGTTCAAAATAGTATACATGTGATCGTCTAGCAATAATTCAATTGCACCTGGATGCTTTTGACTCTGGGCTCAAAACAACTGGGCTCAAAGCATAATAGATACAGGTATCACATCATCTGAATCTACTCAGCCTTGTAGTCGGGGCGTAAGGAGCGGACGACTTTGCCTAGGTGACAAACTAAGCAAAGACAGTAGTGGAACGGAGATTACGGTCTTACCAGCCCTCCAGATCTCCTGGTCGTCAATCTCCTTGAGTTCCTTGGCAAGGTCTTGGCGGTAAGTCGAACGACCGTTGAACTCCAATGATTTGCGTGTTTCTGTGCCGTTCTTGACGCTCTCGTACAACTTCTTAAATACGGGGAGATTCGTCTCTTCAAAAATTGGCGCCCAATCGAGCGCTCCACGGCGCGCAGTGGTAGAGCAAGCATTGTACATGTAATCCATACTATTTAAACCTGTGAGACACGTAATTATATCATGGGGATGAGCAACTCACCCTTTCTGACCAATCAAGGGGTAGAGAGATTGAGTAGCCTCCTCGACGGTCTCGTTGAACGCCTCCGAGGGGGTGTGGCCGTTGTCACGAAGAACCTGGTATTGTGCACGGAACAGTCCCTCTATATGTTACCTGAGAGAGGGCCGACGACATCGACAAATAAACTTACGAATGGCACCCATGAGCTATCGAGATAGGTTAGTATGCTGGACAAGTATACAGGGATTTAGACATACCACGCCCCGTTCACCGTACAAGTCGGAGTAAACCTCCTTCTCAAAGGTGGTCTCGTACATGTAGCCAGAGCCAACGGCGACGCCGAGAGCAACAGCTTTTTCCTTTGCCTTGCCCGTGACGTCCTGGAAGACGGCAATGCTGGAATTGATACCCCTACCCTCCTTGAAAAGAGTGCGAACAGTGCGACCCGAACCCTTTGGGGCAACGAGGATAACATCTACATCGCGAGGGGGAATTACATGGGTGTCCTCCTTGTAGACGATGGAGAAACCGTGTGAAAAGTAAAGCGTCTTGCCCTTGGTGATGAGCGGGGCGATAGTCGGCCAAGTCTGTGATTGGGCGGCATCGGAAAGAAGGTTCATGATGATTGTCCCACGTTGAATGGCTTCCTCGATGGGGAAGAGTGTTTCATCTGGGACCTAAAGCCAGGTAAGAATATGTGAATGCGAGGGAGATAACGGACCCAGCCATCCTCGACGGCTTGCTTCCAGCTTTCGCCGTCCTTGCGGACACCGACGATGACCCTCAGGCCGTTGTCACGAGCATTCAGGCCCTGGCCGTGTCCTTGGGAGCCATAGCCGATAAGGGCGAGGGTATCATTTTTGAAGTAGTCGTGAAGCTTGGCAAGCGGCCAGTCGCTACGCTCGTAAACGACCTCGTTTGTGCCCGCAAAGTTGAGGGTCTTGACGCCACGCGAAGGGAGTGTCTTGAGCAGCGTCAGTTGGTTCTACTTTTTTTTTTCTTCACATGAGAACGTACCTGGACCGCAGAACGGGGTGCGGCAGTGGAACGGGCAAGGAGGGACAAAGACCGGGTCGCTGTGCGGGGCGCGCGACGGGCGAGGGCGGGGAGGACGCGCGAAGAGAGACGCGATGCCATCGTTGAGAGTCAAGTCGAGTCAGAACAATCGCTTATTTTTCTACGTTTTGATACAAACTCAGCCGACAAAACCCGACATGACTACTAAACTAATCGGCCTTCTTCGCATCTTGGCCATATACGATGTCGTCCACTATCCGCTTCCTGCCCTGTGAATTCAGCACCGCACCCCGCACCAGCGTGCAGGCGGGGAGGAACATTCCGACGCGCTTCTGGTACGCCCTGTACGCAACGGGGTACTTGGACAGTGAAATCGACTCCGTAAGCCTGGTCGACGGCAAGAACAGCGTGCACAACAAAAGACTTGGAACCATTGGGGCTACCGATCTAAACGACGTGGGCCATGCCTGACCCCACGGTCCATCCGGGCACACCAGCGGGATCAAATTGATAATGATCTGCCACACGACCAAAATGAGTCAATGATTGTCTTGCCACAAACCACATACCCAAAATGTTTGTTCGCAGAGGAAATTGGGATGCCTTGACCACGCCCACAACCCCCTAGTCACGAATCCCCTCTCTGCATCCCGCTTCGTCCACGTAATACGGGCTCCAAACCACTCATTCGGATTCAACTTGCCCGATCGTTTGAACGTCTGATACGAATATTGCTGATTATCCGCGATGAATTCAAACAAGAGAGTGAGAAACCCAAGGGCGCCAAGGATGTAATCGGAAAGACCCAAGCTTGTGTGAGGTTGAGTGACTGCGATTTTGGTGGGAAGACCAAGAAGAAAGAGGATGACATTTTGAGCCACCGCTGGATGGCGCAGTAAGCACCATGCTACGAAGCAATAATTAAGCATACCAATAAAGGTGAAGTTAAGCACCTGGAATAGCCAAGGAGGCATTTGGTTGCGAACAATCTTCCAGCGGTAGTCCTCCTCGTTGCTACATGGAATAGAGTAAGCTATGCATTGGTTCGGCTAGCAATCACTCACATATTGAAAAGATCTCGACGCCATGTGTTGTAAGACAGTCTGCAAAAGTACATAAAAAGTTAGCTAATAGACAGTGGCCACTGCGCACCTAAACATCCAAGCAACCTGTATTCGCATCAAACCCGGCTCGCGGAGAACGTGCAAAGACTTACAACCAAAGCGAGCAGAAGCAGTGCACGCGGGCTGAAAGTACTCGAGAAAGACTCCTCGACATTTTCAGGAGTGTATGGAACGAAAAAAGTCCCGGAAGTACGGGGCCAGACGGGTAAAAGGGCATAATAGGCAGTGTAGATGGTAGGCAACACCGTCCAGAACCTGTCCACTTGTGAGACATTTCTGGTCAAGAGAGACAAGACATATGCAGTCAGCGTTACTACCAGATAAAACTGAGCTGGCCAGGCAAATAGAGGCGCTTGCTGATGGAGATTCATCGTTGTTGATGTTGAGTGACCCCTTAAATGCTCTTAGAGTCCCACGATGTTTGTTGACACTTGTTACTTTCTAAAGCTCTTGCCATAATTGGCTACTCTCCTTGTCATCTTGCCGCCATGTCTACGAGCGTTCTCTTCTCCACATTTCCTCCATTCCCCACATTGTCCCTCCGTGTTCCTTCAGAGACGCGCATACATGATCTTTATGACCTTCTATGTGACCGCTATCCAAATCTACCTGCTCCTGAATCGTTGTACATCTCTCCACACAGCGGCTCGCTCACCCTTTACACCCGTGTCTCTGAGCTCCATGGGAGCTCGTCCGATCTGGTCACTCTGCGAATAGTTCCACGCCTCCGTGGCGGAAAGGGTGGCTTTGGCTCACAGCTTCGCGCTGCTGGCGGCCGTATGAGTAGCCAGAAGACGAGCAACAACGACTCATGCAGGGATCTCAGTGGCCGTAGGCTGAGCACCATAAAGACCGCTAAACGGTATGTTCACCCTCCCCTTATTGGCATACAATCTAATCTACGTGCAGCCTTGTAGACTATATGGAAAACGAAGATGAACGCAAGAAAGCGGCTGCTGAAGCTAAAAAGGCCAAGCTAGAAACTCTGGAGAAAAAGATTGCTTCAGCAGATCCTGAATCTTCTGCTGGGAAGAAACATCGATTCGATGACAACGAATACCTGGAAGAGAGTCGAGAAATTATTGACAATGTAAAATCTGCAGTTTCCACTGGTAAGTGCACTTCTCCACGCAGGTGTAAACATGTTGAATAAACGCTTGTAAGGCTTACTCAAGAAGAAGAAAAAAGCAAAGATTGTACATTCTTCGACTGCCCCAAACACCACGAGCGACTTGCCCGAAGAACGAAAAGAGCCAGCCCCCGTTCCCGCAGCCGTTGAGAATGTAGTATCCGCTGTCAATACACCCGTCACCGTCATTGCTTCAGCCTAGTCTTGGTCCATGTTTTACTTACGTAGTTGATAATCTATATAGTCTCGTTTTGTACATGGCGAACGGATTCACCAAGTCATGCCCAATTGAAGGCAAGATACCAGAGCGACTGCCATGTCTTGTGTTTAGATTTTGGCACAGGGTGAAAGTCTTACTTCCCTGGTGACGAGAATGTCTGATCATGCGCAATAAGGCCAAGAAGAACATAAAAGGAGTAGCTAGCATACCCGAAGGTCATTGCACTTGGCCGACCTGCGCAACGCGCCTCTCTTGTTTCTGGTGGCACTCAAGTCTGATAAACCCAAGTCGAGCAACCAAGAGGACAGGTCCGAGCACGAATCGCCCCATTCTCTCAGCAGTCGCGGGTTCTGCGAGCGTAGAAGTCAGAAAGAGGCGCAGCAGTGAAATAAAGGCAGCGAACCCTCAGGTCTCCGTAATTTCTGACTCTCCGGAGGCCGCGGATGACTGTAGGCGATGGCCGAATCTTTCCGTCAGTGCTAGTCACTATGGACAAATCTGCAGACGTGTTTGCCTCAGAGGTCTCAGTCTTGGGGGGCGGGGGACTATCGAAGGATTCGTCTGTCTCGGTTGCAGTCGGCAGGGCCGTTGGTAAAGTAGGTGGAAAGCTTTGGTACTGGAACCGCCAAAGCTGCCGAGACATATGCAAAGTGTGCATCCATCTCCCCTTGCTTTTCCCTCTCCAGTTCATCCGACCATTCCAGAAGGGAGAAAGCGGCAAACTCGGCTGCCAGGATTGCGCCGTACTCCGCCTCGGGGCCGCTCGCCCTCAAGGGAACATAGAAACTGGAAGCAGAGAGCTTGTCTGGCCCCATGTGCGGTTGGGTGTCTGCCCTTGTCTTGTCGACTTTCTCCACGTTTGTACGATGCCTGTTGAAGAGTGACGCAGAGGGAGGGGAACGTTGGAGAAGTGATGTACTGGTAGGAGGATATATTGCCGGTGGCGACGGAGACGGAGCCTCAGCTACACTTCGCAGGATAGGGACGAAGCCTTCGACGTGTTCCTCCGATGCGTACTGATACGCGACGAGAGGAACGATCGGCTCCAACCCGGTCACTGTGGCAGCGCGTGGCCCTCCGAGGACTCGACGTCAATAACAGAGGTGGATGCACATGCCGCAATGAATATGGGTGGACGGGTGATGTTTTCTTTGACTGATCTGACCTTCTAGAAGATCTGGATATCCGCATGTACGTCGAGGAGCGAAGACGACTGAACTAATTGCTGAAGCAGTGTTAGTAACGTCGAGATGGCTAAACTGCCTGTACTTGCCGTGTTCTTGAAGACATCGTCCCGCCGAGGGTCCCGTCGACGATCTCAATCGCCATATTCATAGTGTTGGTCATGTTCACCAGCTACCACCTGGCTGTTTAAAGGAGAAACATACCACGCATATATGGGACGGATTTGCGCTGCTCATCGTCGGCTGTTAAGGCAACCGTCACTGTCAGATGTGTTGTTGACGCTCATCTGCGATGGAAAAGTCCAAGAGCGTGGTTGTTCCACGTCCAATCACACGTTCGATCTGGCTAACGAAACAAACACTACCAGTATTCCATGCGATTTACTTCTAACCTGTCGCCTTTGAAGCGGCTTCCATATGTGCATGCCCGCTCGTTCGCGACACCCACCGCCATCCCGCAGACCTTCATCGAGAAAGTCGTACAAAAGTACGCCGTCGACCTTCCCAATGGAAAGGTCGTCAAGGCGGGCGACTATGTCATGATCCGCCCAGAGCATGTCATGACCCACGACAACACTGGGCCAGTCATCTCCAAGTACGCGCTCCGTTTGCCCTCTGTGCCAGCGTTAATTGCTTCGGATCTAGGTTCAAGTCGATGGCTGCCACCAGAATCATGGACCCGAGGCAACTCGTCTTCACCCTCGATCATGACGTCCAGAACAAGTCGGACAAGAACCTTGCAAAGTACTTTGCCATTGAGTCGTTTGCTCGTCATCATGGCATCGACTTTTACCCCGCCGGCCGTGGCATCGGGCACCAGGTCCTCATTGAGGAAGGTTATGCGTTCCCTTACACCCTCACCGTTGCCAGCGACAGTCACAGTAATATGTACGGCGGCGTCGGTTGCATCGGCACGCCCATCGTCCGTACAGACGCTGCTGCGCTTTGGACCACCGGAAAAACCTGGTGGCAAGTCCCACGGATGGTCAAGGTGGAGCTCAGGGGCAAATTAGCTCCGGGAGTAACAGGAAAGGACGTCATCGTAGCCCTCTGTGGCTCGTTCAACAAGGATGAAGTTCTCAATGCCGCCATCGAGTTTACGGGAGAAGGCGTTGCTTCACTCTCGGTCGACGAACGTCTGACTATCGCAAACATGACAACGGAGTGGGGTGCCCTCGTTGGTGTCTTCCCTGTTGACAACACCCTCCTTGCATGGTACGAAAAGACACTCAAGAGAGTCGAACTTCGTTCCTATAGTGCAGGTACCTCCGGTATCCCTGCTCCGCCCGAACACCCCCGCATCAACCGGCACCGTCTTGATGCCCTCAAAGCCGGCTCTCTCACCTCGGATCTTAGTGTCTCGTACGACTCACACCTCGTCTTTGATCTTTCCACGCTTGTCCCCCATGTTTCAGGCCCAAACAGCGTCAAAGTATCCACGCCGCTTCCAAAATTGGAGGAGACCCGCATACCCATCCAGAAGGCCTACCTCGTCAGCTGCACCAACTCACGTGTCTCGGATATCGCGGAGGCGGCTGCAGTCATGGAAGGCAACAAGGTTGCGCCGGGGGTCGAGTTTTACATTGCCGCCGCCAGTTCACTGGTTCAGCAGGAATCTGCAAAGCGTGGCCATTGGGGTGCCCTTGTAGCCTCCGGCGCCAAAGTTCTTCCCGCCGGATGTGGACCTTGCATCGGTCTTGGCACCGGGCTTCTCCAGGAAGGCGAAACAGGCATTAGCGCGACAAACCGGAACTACAAGGGTCGTATGGGTCACCCCAAAGCACAGGCATATCTAGCGAGCCCTGCAGTGGTCGCTGCCAGTGCCATCAAAGGCTACATTTGTGGCCCAGATTCGCTCGACATTGCCAGCCTACCATCACCTGGCGCACCTACATTTTACGCCGTTCGTTCAGAGCCGGTTTCGACGTCACCCCACAGTTCAGTACAGGCGGTGGACGAACCTCTCTTCCCCGGTTTTCCGTCCGCCTTCTCAGGTCGCTTGATATTCGCACCCCAAGATAATTTGAATACGGATGCCCTCTACCCCGGAAAGTATACATACCAAGACGACATCACGCTCGAGAGACAAGCCCAGGTCGTCATGGAAAACTATGATCCGTCCTTTGCAGGCACCGTCGCTTCCCTGATAACAGCACGAGACCAGAGCGCTTCTGCATCCTCTACTGGTGGCAATATCACCAAGGAGGGCGTCGTTCTTGTCTCTAGGTACAACTTTGGCACCGGATCTTCTCGCGAGCAAGCTGCGACCGCGCTCAAAGCGGCAGGTATCCATACTGTGATCGCAGGTTCGTTTGGAGACATTTTCAAACGGAACGCGATCAACAATGGGCTCGTGTGCCTCGAGTGTCCAGAGCTTGTCAAGGATCTGACGGACGCCTATGCCAAGGATGGCAAACGTGGTAGTGGGGGGAACAGAGGCGAGTTAACGGTGAACGAGGGTCACGAGATACAGATCAACATGCGAAACGGATCTGTCGTTGTCAAGGAGTCCGGAAAGGAGAAACAGTACACGGTTCGTACTGTCGGTGCGAGTGTGCAAGAGCTCTGGGTCTGTGGAGGGCTCGAGGGATACATTCTGAAGTCTATTCGGTCGCATTCATGACGAAACATTCATTGTATATATGTAAGTGTATCATAACGATGTCTGTATGGAATAGGGAGCATACCCAATGATTACTGCTGCTGTCGATGTATTGGACATGTCTACGTCCCCGGAATGCAACACAACACTTGGACAGGTTTGCGTTTCTCTGTTCATCACGCAACCGTGTCGGATCTAGGTTCTTCCAGCGTTCGATATTGTTTCATTCGAAGATCCAGCAGGTACGAAATGCCCTTGCCAGGTGGAAACCGTTCATACGCCGTCGCCTTGTCGTACACAATACTCGCAACGGTAATCTAGGACGGAGTATCAGTCATGGCCACTGGCAGGCTTGCCTTGCTCACAAGGATCTCTGCCGTCAATCCTGTGACGCGAGAGGCGCACGACCGGAACCGGTGGTTACGATACAACACCGTCTCGTTCTCGTCCACCTGAACGACCTGATCGCTCGTGCTCTGACGACAAAAGGGAAACACAGCCCGCGCGGACGAGCGCATCGGTACTCACGTGGTATTCATCTGGATACGGCCAGTCTGGGCCGTCTCTCTGGACCAGGGGCTCCTTGGCCAACAGGGACGGATCTAAAAAGGCCTCGAGCGGGTGAGTAAAGATGTGGTCCACCTCGCCGGGGGAGGGTGTGAGCGTCAGGAGCACGGCGGGGTCGGTGAGGAGCGCGACGACGGGGGTGACGATGAGCTGGAACTGGGAGAGACACGGCGGGAGGGTGCAGAGGACGTGGACGTCGGGCGAGCGCAGGGGCAGTCCGACTTCCTCGTGCGCTTCTCTGCACTGGGCCGTGGGTCAGGGCTTGAGCGGGGAGGGGCGTGCTTGGAGGACGTACGGCGGTGTATACGAGGTCTGGATCGGTCTCGTCTACTTTGCCGCCTGGCAAGGCTGTTTGTCCTGGATGGGCGCGGAGGTGTTTGGAGCGCGTCGTGAGGAGGACTCGGAGCTCGCTGCCTTGCTCGTAGAGCAGAATGAGTACAGCACCGAGCTTCTTTCTCGGGATGTTTGACCTGCAGAGTTTGGGGTGAGCTCGACGCCCCGAGAGTGGCTACGCACAGGTCTGGCTGTTGGTGATCGGCGGCATATGCACGAAGCCGCTGAACAGTAACACGAGTGCTCTCGGAAAGAGTTTCTAGCTCAATTGTCATCGAAGATGCTGAGGTACAAGAATTCGGCCGACTAGCGCTTGTTATGACATGTCGGTGATACATTCAAAGAATAGCTAATGAGTCACGGCGGTATTCAATGGTATAATAGAGGTATCATCTAGCATTCCAGTCAGCTGGGGGCCATCACTTTCTAGCCTTCAGTCGCGGAATAAGAGAAGTTTGACTAGCCGACTTAGACGGTCGTCGATGTCGTGGCCCCATGACCACCTCCTCATCCCCACTCTCCGGCGCCGCTCCCCGCACATAGCCTACACCCATAAACACAGGGGCACCTCCACCCCCACCGTGCGCGAGAAACCCTTTCTGCTTGCTCTTGGTGCCTGTTGCGACAAACACGTCCTCTTCGCCCGGTTCCTGTTCGTCGTTGCATTGATCAATGTCCGAAGAATGCGCTTCTGCAAGGCGCAATTCTTCGTCGAGCGTGGGGCGTCGTTTGTGGAGCTTTCTGCGCTTGCTCTGGGAGCTTGATCCTGAACTCGACGAGACAGAGTGATCACTTGGTTGCTTCGGTGTGCCTTGTGGGCGGCCTTTTCCCGACAAGCTAGGCTTTGCTTTGGATTTGCTCCGCTTCGATGCAGGGGGAGAAATAAGGGAGAGGCGCGGAACTGGTGCCAGCAGTGGACGTGCTTTATCCTCAACGTCCTCGTCAGAATCAGGAGTTGGGAGAGATTTTGGCATCGGAGTTGCTCCTCGCTTCGTACGCGCTGGTGCTGTGGGCCTTCGAGGAGTAGGGAACGGTATTGGTGAGGTAGGAGGGCGCTTTTTGAACAAATCAGAGGTGCGACGAGGTACACTGCTAGGGCTGGTCCTCGGTGCCGGGTGTGGGTGTTCAATCATTTCAGTATCCATGACTTCTATCGGTTCTTCGCGAATGTCTGCTTTAGATACTTTTTGAGCTACGGCGTTAGTCCGTGGTCCAGGGGGAGTGGATGGTATTCGGTCTTCGATACTGGTTTCTTCTCGCTCGTTGTCTGAGCAGAGCGAGGGGGTTGTTATATCAGTTTCATTGGTCGGCAACGAGCGAGAAAGAGTGAGCTGCAATGGTATTTCTAATAACGACGCTGCAGTTTCTTGGCTCGTCCCCAATGAAGATTGTGTCATACGACGCTTCGCTGTGAACTACTAGTCAGGGCATGCTCTAGGTTCAAAAATGGGACGTGCATGGTACACCCGCCCCGTCATCTATGCCCAAGCCTTCCGCCTTGCGTTTTTGGCCCACTCGAATTTCTGGTTCTTTGAACGTCGTAAACGCGGACAGGGGCACCGGAGCAGCTAGAGATGAGTCGATCGGCACGCGAAGACTTGCCAAGGAACGTCGACGTAGCAGATCCTTAGCGCTCAGTTTGGTAGCGGCCGTCAACCCAAGACTAGCTGCACTGACGCTCTTGCTAAGACCAGACGGTCCGGCAACACCGTCACCCCCCATTGTATTCAAACCAGAACCAACTCTCCTCAATTTGGCAGTCTTGATCTCGTGCAAGAATGCGGCCATCTTTTCAGATGGTACATTTACAGTAGGTTGGCCCTGTCTCTTGGTTCGATTAAGCCCTGGGTTATTGATGGGCGCTTCGACAGGCGTCATCGCGTGCCTCAGAGAGGCCCGAGCGGATGCAAACATTGAAGTAGGAGTACAAGGCGTCGTGTCGATCCGCAGCGGGAGGGGTACGGGAGGTGGCGGAGGTGCTGGCGGAGGCGGAGGCGGCGCGATGGAAGAGGGAGAAGACTGGACTTGGCTTCTAGAGAGCTATCACGAAGTTGAATCCAGCTTGTCCAGTTAAAGATAAAACTATAAATTTCGTACCTCTTCTCTCAGCCGTCTGACCTCTTCCTCGAGAGCCTTGATCCGGCGTTTATCTCGTTCACGCTCATCCGAAGCTCGCCTGCTTTGGTTCCCGCTCAAGCGTCTCTCATGTTCGCGCTGCTCTTCTCGTGCGGCGTCCAACTCGCGCTCTTTGGCATATACGTCATTGTGCTCGGGGCTTCCAGAGATAATAAAATCCAAATCGTCATCCCTAACGTCTCGCGCTCGCTCTTTCCCCTTCCTAGAAGTAGGAGGGGAAACGGCGGAACTCAAAGGCGGACAGTGCAGGGATGTCTCTGTGACTGGACGAGACTTGGAAACAGGCTTGCTCGGGGAGGAATGGGGACTAGGCAACATGAGAGAAAAGTCTGCCTCGACGCCGTCGGTTGCATTGAACCGGTTTACTGCATCCTTGACAGACGATACAGAGCGACTGCGCCAAGGAGACACGTAGAAGTCAGAAGGCTGGCCAGGGTGTTCAGAGTTTGCGCTCGAGATAGCAAACAGGTGCATCGACGGTCCAGCCTCAGCTTCGTCCAAGCCATAGCCGTAGTGAGGGTGAGGCGGTACGTCCAAGACTGCTTGTACACTATCTGGTTGGTCTGGCAGAAGTGAAGGAGACCGAGGGAACAGCGCGCCAGGCATGGTGAGTGACAATTGTTTTTTCAGCTTAGGCACCTCTGGTACCAGAAACGTGGGCGGTGGACGATGGGTAGGCGACTTTGAGCGCTTCCGGCCGCCAGCTAAGAGTTGGATTCGTCAGGTCGAGTGTGTGGGATATGCAGGGGAATCAACTTACCTCGGTCATCCCCACGATCAATATAGGACTCCTGTGAATGTTTTCTAGCGGAATCGGTTGATTTTGAGCGTGGTTTGGGACGAGACGGCTCGCGTTTAAAGGGTCGCTCTCGTTCTCGGGCCCTCGACGTGAACTTCGGCTCGCCCTCGTTCACATGTCCCTCTGGTCCTCTACGACGCCTCCGTCCCGAGTTCTTGACGCGTCCACTCGATGCCGATTGGTTTGGCTGGAAGGAACCGATCAGCACGAGGGAAATGGGTGTGAGCAGAGACTGACTGGACCCGTTGATGTGGCATTGACAAGGAACGATTCAAACTCCCTGGACACAAAACTGAATACATTTGAAAGAATTCCACGGTCCGGTTTTGACTTTTGGACGTCTGGTGAGCGTTGATGAGCCATGTCTGTCGGGTTGAGACTCGGGCGAGCGTGAGACATCGGTTGCAATAGTCTAAGTCAACATCAACAACGCGACTCGCACGCGTCTACTAAGATACATCTGCGCAATATATAATAATTAAAAGGCCCAGCACGTAAATGTCGTCAACGAGTAACGTCCGATGCAGAGCAGGCGCGTTAATAAGCTCGGTGCGTACAGGGAAATTTGTCCAAATTAAAACATCTGCCTCTCATCTGTATCCAGAATGTGATTCGTAACTCGGCGGTGCAGCGTGTCCGCTCGCAACCAGCGATGCCCGTACGGCCGCATACGGGTCTGCATACTGCATCGTTCGGCTAATTCGTGGTGCATCCGGGTCTCCGGCGGATGGTGGCGCAAAAGAACTTGAAACACCACCAAATCCTGAAGGCGCAGGGTCCGAGAACGCGCCATACGCGTCCAGAGACGGGCGCGACGTCGCTGCGGGCGGCGTTGCATACCCATCTCTCTGCGGCGCACTGCCTGAATACGCAGTACTGCTTGGCACAGTCGTCGTCGTGGCTGCAGACCAGCGATTTGTGTCAGCAAAGGGTGAGCCAACGGTGTCAGAGTTATCATAGGTAGATCGTCGAGGAGTCGTAGCAGCTTGTGAGGGAGCCACAGTGGGTTGGCTGGTCTGGGCCGAGGGTGGTTGCGCAGACCCGATAGGTTGATAGGAAGTTGTGGGTTCTTCCTCTTCCCCCTCGGCTTCTTCGATATCCGGACGAGTAAAAGGCGGGTCCAATGGGCGTGTGGTCAGGTTACCTGATCGCCAATCGATCACGAGGAGAACAAGGGAGGCGAGCCAGAAGCCTGGATAAAGGTTGGATCAGTGCAGATTTTACGCGATGATTCATGTGGGATACCAAAAGTGAGCCAGAAGAATATGCAGCCTGCTTTCTTTGTGCTGCACCATGAAGGCAAGCCATTGATAAAATCCTGACCCAACGAAGCATGGGGATCGTTCGAAGCATTTTTGCATCCGGGTTCTGTCCATGCTGAGATGGTCGTTACGAAACTAAAGATTAGGGGTGCCGGCATGAAGAAACGAGTAAAGATGGCGGTGAACGAAGTGACGCACGCAATGAGAAGGCTGAATGTACAACCAACACCCGTGAGAATGAAACCGACGCGTACCTCCTGGAGAGCGCGTGCAAGGCGACCGAACTTGTCGTACTTTTCATAGACTACAGGGACAAACATCAAAAAACTAGAGAGGAAAATCCCAGACACGGATACGAATAGCGCGAATCCCGTGAGGCCAGCTGAGCACACAAGGGGGTCAACGTTTCAACGCGCAGCCACCCGAACGCGTGGGGAAGTAATTACGCACAAGGCCCGACGTTCCATTTTGCTTGAAAGCTTGCAACGCTGGCAAAGCAGGCCATTGCAAGGAAGTTGAAGAAGGCTTGTGAGGTGTGAAAGATGATGGCTGGCTTCGAGATTATCATCTGCAAAGGTGTGCAGATTGCGTCAGTAAGCTGCAAAGAAAAGGGCACGAGAACGAGAATGACCGCAAGCCATATGACCCATAGGAGGGGAACGAAGAGGAGGAGGACCAGCGTGCTAGACTGGTCCATACAGGCATCTGCAAGGAGTAGGAGAGAAGAGAGAATTACGTAAACGAAAGTTGGAAGGGACGTCGAGATTAAGATGCGTGGTGGGCCTGCAACGCGGCAACGAGACCAATGGAAGGGAGAAATGTAGGAGAAAGCCTCACGTCGTCCTGATATCTAACAACTCCGACTCTACTTCCTATTCCACCAGATATGGACTTGGAAAGTATGCCGTCTCTTCTCCTCTTGGGCAAGATGCGATCCAGCCCGTCCTGTAGGGAATCCAAGAACGGCATGATAGTGCGTTGGGCGCAAAGAACAGACGGAGAACGAGGTGGTGGTAAGTGGAAAGTATGTACTGTGGGCTATGCAACGACCGCAGCCTGCATTCAAGTCCATCGATATGTTTCCCTTTTGCCCAGATCACGTGGTATTGATTATGTAATACTGTCCGGCTAATCAAAATATCGCGTGCACTAGCCCACTCCCAATTGCAGCACCTGACAAGCGATTTCAGAGTCTCGTCGATAGTAGTCACCGTAGATGGCCTACCTGCACCAAAACCAACACCACCAGCCGCAGAGTTGGCCATCTGCACGTTGGTCAGCGGAAATAACGCGGCGACTTTGCTGGCCAATTACCGTGTTGCCTAGACCGCCAAACCTGTTCTTTTTTTCAGGCTGTCCCGCAGCTTGCTGTAAGCCAAGCGAGTTTACACCAGTACCGTTTGCTGGCGGTGTGTCAGCGCCATGCAGCGCTGCTCCAAAGGGACGATATGCTCTCGGCGCCGTCGCGGGCGCTGCTGGCGCGCTAGACGCGATCTTCTCGACGTGATTAGAGGGAAAGAGTCCCTCCTTGCCACGTGCTTTGCCGAGCCACCAATCCGCGTTCTTCTCCGAAAGGATTTCAATCGTCTCGCCCGCAGCAAAGGAAATATCATTCACTTCCTGTACGGATTGTCAACCGTGGCTCGACCCTAAAAACGGGTGCTCGTACGACGCCATCCTCATTGTAGGCCCAAATAGCGCGGGCATACGCAGCCGCGCCTTTGGAGGGTGCTGTTGCTGCTGGTATTGGAGCCAGAGGGACAGCGCGTCCACGAGGAGGTGGTGCTTGTATAGCCGTGGCTTGCGATGTGGTATTGATTTGGGTCTGCACAGGAAGGCGCCCGATGATTTCCCGCATCGTGGCTGCGTCTTGTGGGGAGAGGAAGTTTTGTGACTCCAGAAACGCAACATCGACTTGCATTTGGTTTGCAATGTGTCCCAGTAGGGCCGCACTTCGCACTTCCTGAGAGACAGACATGATGGTGGTATAGATTGTAGTGTCTCATGAGCGTGTGGTACATATAAATACTTCCAGGCTAGGCCAGATTATCAAATACTCCAACTCATCAGTACTAGTTTCCATGTCGTCCCAGTCGGTGACCATCGTATCCGGCGTCCCTGCTTTTGTTTCTCCAGAGGAACACAGAAACATCGTCGCATCCACGCCGTCGTCCTTCAGTGATATTCTTCCCGTCCTTCGTCACAAGGAAGAAGGCGTTTCCATATCTCTTGATCCTCCCCTCGATGGATTTACCCCAGAAGAGTGTGTCAGCGGTGTGCTATACATCATCGAGAGGTATGTCGGTCGTTATGCAGTATACATATCGCCGTCTAAACCGATATCCAGTTCACTCGTGTTCGTCTCGTCCACTGGCCGTGGATTCGAGGTCAAGTACCCCATAATCACCCTTCACGCCGTATCACGCGCAGATGGTGTTAAGCCATCTATATACTGTCAGCTGGACGAGACACAACGGGACTCTCGGGACGATGAGATATCAGAGGATTTCTCGGAGATGCGAGAATTGACGATCGTGCCTCAAAACTCTGATTCGCGTGAGTTTGTATCCCTGCCAATCAGCATGTGTTGTGAATTCAATCATGCAGTGGAGGCCATCTTTGAGGCCATGTCCCTTTGTGCATCCCTGCATCCGGACCCAAATTTGTCCGAGGAAGAAGAGCTCGAGGGCGACTTTGCCCCCAATGATCATTTCGAGACTTTGGACGCCGAAGGGGATCAGGAGCTGAGCGAGGTCGGGCGGGTGCGCAGCGATTTCGTCAACACAAACCGTTATGCACCATACTAGACACCCCTACAGGCCGCGCTTGCACATCTAGAATCGATCATTTATGATCCATTCCATCCAGAACCTGATGTCAATGGCGATTTGAATGGGCAAGTTTCGAGCGAATAAGAAGGGATCCAGTAAGAGCGCTACCTCGATTCATCGAATAAAAAACCAAGTCCAGCAAATGACTTCTATAGACCACAGTAAAACGTTTCATTCACCTGACGCGTTTTAGTTGCTTAGAATGTCGCCCTGGCTTGCAGAGTTACTCTAGCTAGAAATTCGCTGTCATCGTTAACTTTAACAATTGTCAAATACATACAAAACTTCCGCCATAGTAAGACTTCAATAGCATACATTCATCGACGTGGGTCTCATGCACCACACTTCCAGTAAGCAATGTCCCCGTCAACCACTAAAAGTGGCACAGCATGAGCAGAAATAAACATGCCGAAAAATGTGAAACTCACTCTCATAAGGTTTGCCTTGTTGGCGCAGTTTCCCTGCAGCTTTGACAGCGTTTTCACTGCCGTTTTCCTTTAGGTCATCGTAAGTCATGATTTCGCCGCAGACGAATTTGTTCTCAAAGTCCGAGCTGGAGAGACAATCGGTGACGAAACGCAATCATGGTGGAGGAAACATACTGGATGACACCGGCAGCCTGTGGTGCTTTGGTGCCTCGTCTGATCGTCCATGCTCTAACTTCGTCGGGCCCGCAGGTAAAGTATCGAATGAGCTGAATTTGCATGCAATAAGTAAAGAGTACGGGAGAAATTCGAATGTAACACACGTCAAGAGATGCGTAACCTGCCTGAGTAATTTTGCCCAAGCAACTCTGAGCCCCATCCTTCTGAGCCACCGCTTTCTCTTCGTCGCTCAGTAGAGAGAGACGCTCCTCCAACGCAACGGAAAAAGGTATCAAAGCGTCGCCCGGGTTGTTGATATCAATCCATGCCTTGATCTTTGGTAACCTACCAGGGGTCAGCAAGGTACTTACAAACGCGCTGCTATAGCGTACCATTTATTCTTCTTCCGAGCATAATCTGCTTCACTCAAATTGACGAGATAGGTGACGGACTTGGCAGTCAAGAGGGAGAGACTATTAACGACTTCAATCTGGTCTTTTGTGTCAGTACGAGCTAACGAGAAAGATAGGGTAACCCATTAGGAACAAAAACGATCAGAACGGAAATTATTTCATAGGTATGTGGGGCGTTACTCCCGCCTCAATGAGCTGGGTTATTCGAGCACAAAGCTCTTTTTCATCGTAGAAGAAGGGGTACAAAGGCGTGACAATCCACGGTGCTCACCTCTTTGTTTGTCCAGTCACCCTTACGCACGTCCTTGTTGTCAACGGCCAAGGTTTTCAGCACCTTTTCCACTGTAGCCTTGTGGGGTTAGTCTACACGAGGTGAAGCCAAACGAATAGAAAAAAAATACAATTTCCTCCTTTTTAGCTTTATCCGCCAGGCTGTTGTTCCCGAGGGAGCGTCCACTTCTTTTCAGATTCTCTAATTGTTTCTCTACCCACTCTATGTCCTTTAGCCGTAATTCTGTTTGAATGATCTCCATGTCTCGCAGAGGATTGACGTCACCCTCAACATGGATGACTTCGGCATCATCAAATGCGCGGACCACTTGGAAGATGCCATCGACGGCACGGACGTGTGATAAGAAGGCGTTTCCCAGACCTGCACCTGTGGATGCTCCCTGATCATGATTCAGATGAGATTAGGTGGAGTGCATTGCAGTGCGCACAGCGGTCAAACCAGCGATGTCGATACATGTAAGGAAAGCTGGAACACGCGACGCTGGCTTGTAGAGGTCACAAAGCCAGTCAAATCGTGCATCGGGAACAGGGATGCGCGCTTCCTCCGGATTTATTGTCGCATAGGGGAAGTTAGCGGCCTTCCCGAGGTCTATACGAGCTCGGTAAGATGAACGAGTAGGTAAAAGCGAACGAACCGGTGTTGGAAAGTGCATTGAAAAATGATGACTTCCCGACATTTGGGACACCTTGTACGATTGGGATTGATTGTGCAGCCTAGATGAAGCGGGGACATGAACGTACCAACGATACCGATTTTGAGGTTATTGCCCGGGCGACCCAACAAGACCTTCTTCTCCTGAACAAGTGCCTTTTTTGGAGGCATTTTCTTTGCCTTTGCGTGCAGTGTCGCAGAGACCGTGAATGACCGTGTAAGAAAAAGAACGAGTGGTCGCCGGAATCGATCAATCATCAGCCAAAAAAAAGAAAAGAGAAAGAATTATTCATTTTATTTTACACTTAGCTTAGAGGTTATCTGCCGAATTTGCCGAATCACGGAGACACACCTCAACATCCGAGACGATGAAGAGTCTGCGTTGTTTGGCGGTCGCTCTATTACTGTCCGTCTTTGTGAGCGCTCAGACGCAGACTGTTGTCAACAAGTAGGTGCTAGAGCGACCATGTATCCCGCTCACTGCTGATCTGGCGCAGCGCTGGTGCTACAGTCGTCGAATACATCACCCAAAATCCTAATGGAATCGCGACAACAGTAGTCCTGTCCGTTCTCAAATTCAACTTACTGTATTTCGTGCTAATGCTGCTACAGCCAGACAATCGCTGGCTCGAGTACATCGCAGACGCTCAATCGCCTCACGACACAAAGTGCTACCTCTGCGACCACCGCCACTCTCGCTACGACACAACAGGTTGGTCCAGTTGTGGGCCAACCTGCTTCCCAGGTCCCAGCAGGGGGAGATACACCATATGTGTATACCACCACCGATGCAAACGGTGACACGGTGGTGCTTACTGGCATATTCACTCCTACTGGACCACAAACCGTACTACCCGTGCCGACGACGACCGGCAGCGTCCTTGGCTACTCACAGTGGTTATCGATGATTGGAACATACACCACCGTACCCAACGCTGCCCATCGCATCTCGACGTCGATGGTAGCTGGATGGTGTTGTTTCGCTGCGACCACTTTCGCCGGTCTTGTGGGAGGTGCTTGGTTGGTTTTCCTATGAATCGTTAGTCTGTACTGGACAATCTGTCGCTACATCGTTGGACGTTGACTCTTTCGTTGACTTTACCGATACCGTATCCTACATATCCCATCTTTTTTATTCCCCGTTGTTGTGCAATAGAGACGGTATTTCCGCTAGAAATTCCCACACATACTTGATCTGATGTCGGCAGGACTGGAATCAAGTACTGACATCCTCGCTGTCGCATGCGTTGTTGAAGCCTCTCTCCTCGTGGCTTCCGAGTGGACACGGATTCGGACTGAATACGTCTTCCCACTCCTCAAGCGCTTGGCCGAGCTGCACCCTTCCCATCAGGTACGCAGCATGCTATAAGCCAGGCAACTTCTGACAATATTTCTTAGTTTTGGCTTGGGTTTGTGACATATGGTGCCGCGGACACAAGACCACATCCATTGATCTCCAAAAGATACTTTGCTCCCTTTCCTGTAGTGGTAAGGGAACTACGTGATGAGCCGTCGAAGCTTGGTATCGGCCAAACGAACTCGGGAGGTGGCCGAGGGCTGTCTGCATTGGAAGGATTGGTAGCTGCTATAGAGGTACGTCGCAGTCTAACCTGGATGCCCTGCCTAACCTTGTCGTCAAAGTTATTTGACATCCTTATGACATCTACTAATAGCTCCCCTCAGTCACCACAGAAGGAGAACCGGTCTCTGATATCTCATCTCTTACATGTTGCAGCCTCTCCACCTGATGTTGCTCAGAGACCACAGTGGAATAGCTTGCAACACCTGGATTTCGTAAGCTGGGACTCCATTCCTACAGAACTCAGGAAGGTGTGATCAGTCTGTTCATCCCCGGAGTTGTATGGTCAAACTTTTGACAGAGAAAAATCAATCTAAGTCTGATCAGCCTTAAGAGAATACCTCAGTTTCAGGACCTTTATTCAGCGGTTTGTCTCCGTCACCTGTTTCAGTAATGTAGCCACCATCTTTCCCCTAGTAGGCAGCGGGCTCCGGTGTCCAATCACCATGGTTCAATGTACATGCTCCTCATATATTGTCACTCGCAGGTTTTCCTGTGCCACAAAAGGGTGAGCACGTGTATGTGGAGCAATGGATGGTCGATTCTTACAACTTCAAAGGCATCAAGCGACAGACTGATACTGCCCTGTCGGACCATAGTCCGGACGCGAAGCGACCGAAAGTCGTTGCAGACACTATCTCAAAGACGTTATCCGCCTCCCCCAGCATAGCTTCCGCACGCGCACCCCCGAACCAACGTGCCCAACAATCTGGATCGTCACAAGTTGCACCACTACTGCCTACCTCCCTTCCTGCTCAGAATGCATCTTTGGCTCGATCGCTTCATGCTACCCCTGCGCCCGTATCCACCCCCGCATCTACATCTGTTTCTGGTCCGCCGTCGACTTCAGGTCCCTCTCTCCCCGACACCAACCCCGAGCTTCTCGAGCAGGTGGCAACTACCGAAGGGACTAAATTTAGACAGATGTTGGGACATCTTCGGACACTAGAGGGAATTATTCTTGCGATGGATTCGCAGGTAGCTAACCTTCAAAATGCTGGACAGTCGGAGAAGTTGGCTGGACTTCTGGAAGAGCGGGCTCGCAGGATTACTCAGAGAGACCAGATCAGGGCGGTTCTTAAGCAACACTATCTCAAGATAGCGCCAGCAAAAGGATCTCTGAGTGTGCCACCTGGACCAACCGGATCGGCTCCTCCGGATGGGTTGATAGAGGCCGGCCCATCTATCCAGTCTCACCCGCCGAATGCGCCGTTGAATGAACGATCAATGGGCACTTTGATGGGGGAGCACAAATCTGTGGCTACTGACTCTCAGAATGTAGCATTCTGGCAGACCGCATCTAATATCACCAACCCTCTAGCGGGCCCCAGCCAAATACAACCACATTCTACTGTACCTCCCGAGATAGCTGCTCGGGTGCAACAGATGATCGAGCAAAAGGCGCTGCGGTCGCAAGTTTCTGGAGCGGCCTCTCAAACGTCTGCGACAATATCTCACGGCGGTGTCCGCCCCGGTTGGAGTGGAACGCTATCATGGACATCCCCAGGGGTTGGCGGCCAGGTAGCGGTAATCCATGTGATCGCAAAGTTTTCTCCGACAAGTGACATGTGAGTTATTCACTATTTCCTTAGCGTTACCTCAGCAGTCATTTTAGCCGTCCAGACCAGTTGCCAAACAACTTGACGTTGAAGTCTTGCAAGCAACCTGTGAAAGACGACGCGGAGCTATCAAGTTGGGTCAGGCGTCATCAACCTCGAGCCCAGATTGTACAATTTGCACTCAATCCTCGCGCTCCTGATGGATCCATCAACGAACAAAAGTTTCTTGCGATCCATAAGTTCATGACTGACCACCGTATAGTATGTATCCATCGAGACGCACCATTTACAAATTATTCACCCGAATTGCAGTATGCATACGCTGGGTGGCCCCTACCATCCGGCAAATTCTCGCACAACATGTACATTTTCCCAATGGGTCCTGGTTTCGTGGGTGCCGTGTTTTTTGACGGCATCCCTGATCTTCCTGGAGGCGAGAATATCTTGGATGCACAACCCCCGGTCGAGGAAGCGAAACCTCAGCTGCCACGCGGATTTAACATTCCTCCGGCGATTTTGGCTCGCATACAAAGTGCCGAGCCAGCAAAACGGAAACAAATGTTCGCACAATTGCGGGAACACATGCTACGTCAACAATTGCAGCAGTCCCAGCAACCTCATTATGCGCCGGGCCAAGCTGTGAATTCGCTCGGGATGGCCATACCCCCAAATATGTATGGTGCGGTCGCAAATATACCCTCTGGATTACATGTGAGTACATCTCAAGTTATTCGGAATAACATGTTGATCGATGGCCTTCATATGGAGACAAATGTTAATGTACCTACGAATGCCGGAGCATATAACGCGGGGGGCGGGACTGTGAACTACGAGATGATGCAATCTTTCATGCAACGCAGTGCGGAGGGATCTACCTCACAAGGAATGGATACAGGCTAAATCTCGATATCTCTTGCAAGCTATGATTTCGTGTACAATATGTCCACTTACGTTACATTTGTATTGCCTACTGATTGTTGTACTCTCGACTAATTATGTTTGAAACGTGTTAAATGCGCCCTGGGTCCCTTGAATCTTTTCGTGGTCTGCTAAGTTAGCCTGTGCCTCGTATACAGTTATCACAGGATTACTCTTTCGCTGCGGGAAACGTGAGATCGGTAGAAACGATTCAGAGAAACGATCTTGCGTACTTGCGTCCAATGCCCGAGGAATCCGATATAATACACTCGTGTCGTGTCGGCACCTTGATTCGACGGGATGAACAAGGTAACAGAGGTCACATTGGTAAATTTCGTCGCCCTATTAATGGTGATAAGGCGAGTTCTTGTCATGGCGAAACCAAGACATGCCTAACAGTATATTCAGCCACTTCTCGCCCGACCACGATTTCAAATTCCTGTGCAGGGCTCTTATCAGCAACGTCCTCAAAATCTAAGCTTGGCTCGTTGGCGAACTGGAAAGTCAGGAAGCGTCATGTATATATCGGCGTTAACGGGAGGAAAACGTCCAGGCGTGAACACCAACGTACCAAGACGATTTTTTGGGGGGTCTGATCGCCAGGGCCGGCTTTCAAAAGGAGAGATCGAAGTTTGACAGAGCCCGTGAATGGGACACGGATGATCCTCCATGAAAGACTCCATTCAGCGCTAGTCAGTGGCTGGATGTGATTTCGAAGCTCACAACTGTTCGTCTGCATCGGATTCCAAATACTGCGCGAGTCAATGGGTGAGCGTGGCATGGATTTCACTGTCCCCGTACCACGTCTTCGCTTGTGCGCTGGTCCCATGACTTGATGATGGTGAACCCTGGTCCCGTCGCATTTAACGCAACGACATGGGCGCGATCGATGTAAGGGAACAGGTTGTCATTGGGACCAACATCTTCACCACTGAGTTCATGATCGTGATTTTCACGGCCACAACCTTCGTTGGGATGATGATGATTGGGCATTCCCCAGGGATTATTTTGCTCAAGTGGCAAAGAAATCACCGTGGGAAGTAAATCTACTTCTGAGAAGTGACACAAAGTTGTCACTCTTCCACAGTGTCACCTAAGTATTAGACCTCACTGTAGAGTTTTCAGATAAGCACATGGAACATGTTACATTAGGGGGTCTCAGCCAGGCATGAGGTGAACATACTAGTTAGGGGAAAGGGGTCATGCAACCAAGAGGCGTGTGTTCGGCAAATTCCGAACACCCACCCCCATTGGGGCCCTATGCTAGTAAGTGTGTGGGGTCCTGATTTTTTTCCTCTTTTGGAGATCTTGAGGTTACTGCATTCAACTCTACAAGTTTCCACTTACTGGATGCAACATCCACTTCTAGTGCTCAAGTCATGAGAAAAGGGTCTCAAACTTACTGTATGTATTATGCATCAGTCTATGATACTATTTTCCTATAAAATCCACAGCTAGCTCTACTACATTTGTTTTGTAGAGCAGCTCATAAGGTTTCCAAATTAGGGTATATGAATGATTGTTGGCTGTCCAAACAAGCACTAGCAAACACAACACATGAAAGAATGTGTCTCTCTCTCCCCTCGTCTCTCTGCACTCCTTTGTTAAACTACCCTAATATCTATTACCCATGTCTAGAATTGATAATTATTGCCACTGGATTGCATCTGCTACCCGTTAGAGTTGGGTTGCACCCAACTCGGATCCATCTCATCTTATTGCTTATCACAACGGCATTGGTGACACACCACTGATAGCAGGTGATTCCCATGGTCATCAACCACCTACAGATGACAGCGCAGCAAGTGTACATGTTTCATCTACAATACATTTATTACCATCAAGTCCTTTGCTTACCACCACCTATTCAGCATTCTTTATGACTACTCTCAGAACGAGACACTGCCTCTCTCTAGTCAAGACCAGCATATTAGTTTTGGTTTCTCTAGCTTACATTGGCCATTTTACAACTCTCAGCAATCATTTTCACAGCAAGTCTTGCAATGCACATGTCCATAATGAGGCTTCTTTAGCTCAAGTTGCATTGATGCAACTCCGTGTACCAAGCACACCCACACTGGTGTCTACTCCTGCATCCACACCATCTCCATTTCTTGAAAGTCCAGATTCATTCACCACATTTCTCCCTGTTGCTAGGTAGGTTCTAATGAACATCATCAAATAACTGACAAACAAATATCTAGCATGTCCAACACATTCAATTCACAAGTCTCCGATTTGACCCTGGCCCACGTTTCTGCACCCCTATGCTATGGCCTGTCATTCTAATGGCAGATCCCTTTTGATGTTAACATGCAAGTCTGTTTACCATGACTGTGCACTCTACATGGCAAATCTGATGAACTTCTGTATACTATTGACCTACTTGATGGTCAAGTCTATGCCTGTTGTTAAATCCAGTTCCTCCGGACAAGTCTGACGAGGTCCAGAGTGCGCATGAGAGAGAACAGGCTGGAGTTGGCGAGGACTTGGAGTAGGACCTGTGTGTCACTCCCTTGTACTCGCGTCCTTGGAGATCAGAGGGGTTGGAGATGGATCAGAAGGGGGTCGGAGTTGTTGGAAGGAGATTAATTTAATATTTGAACTGAGGTATGTATAGAGTAAACTATGAGTTTATATACTTCAGAGTAGCATCGGATTTGTAACAGAGTACAGCGTAATGACTATGGATGAGTAAGGCGGAATGTTCTATGAGTAAGATGGAGTTTGGGAAAACATATACTAGAGCTGTGCACCGGCCACAGAGATAACCAGAGTGGTGTACAGGAGTCTAATCAGGATGACTAATATAAGTAAGGAAACAGAGAGAACAAAGGAGAACATAAGAGGAATAGTCACATGGTCTGAGAGTCAGGTGATGCATATTCATGGAGTTCGCACTGGAGTTCCGGAGTTGTACTTAGCAAAAAATATGGAATATGACAGTATCCCCCTCTTAGGCCTGAACCCCTGAATGTCTTAGGACAATATGGAGTTTGGCGGAGTCCGAAAATTGCCTATAAAGTCCGATGTGTCTGCATGTTGCTCTTTATCTCTTACCATCATCATCACCAACATGTCTGCCCCCAATCTCAGCCAAATCACAGAGTGGACCAACGTCCAACTCATTGAGCATGATGATGACGATGACAACCTTGTGGATGCCAAGTTCATGGAATGCAAGTGCAGAGCAAAGGCATAGAAGGAGGAGGAGGCATGGAGAAAGGAGGAGGAGAAGGCGAGGAAGAAGGCAGAGGAAGAGGCACAGAAGAGAGTGGAGGAAGAGACACAGAGAGTGG